>JAMZAV010002400.1:0-153582 GCA_024449915.1 Sweltsa coloradensis | reverse complement strand
AACTCATTGAAAGAGTGATCACGTAACGAACAGTGCACTTATATTTTTTTTAGACAAAAATTTTGCAAGGAAACGAAAACCAAGCATAGGCTATCATTGGTACCAAAACATTGACTTTTAACAAAAGACTAGAATTTTGAAATTCCAAAAAACTATTAAAAGCCAAAACCCATTCATTTTTTTTAAAAAAGGTTTTGAATTTTTGTGTAATTTTGTTTTTTAATTTTTGGTAATTTTGAAAAATTTTCTTGATTTTTGTGTTAAAGCGGGACAAAAATTGAAAATTTTTGAAATTGCTCGGGGAAAACCGCCCCATTAAATATCAGACTTGCTATATAAAATTTGGGTTTATATTTTAGAAAACCGGCCCTGGGACATCCATTATAAATTTTGTTTTATTTTTTTTTAAAAATGAAAGGGGTTTGTTTTAAAAAACATGGCCCCCACAAAAACCCACCTACTGAAGAAATTTATTTTGTTTTAAAATTTTAAAATATTTTTAAATTTGTCAGGGTTTTTATTTGGTGTAAAGGGGTTTTTTAAATTACATTGCCGGGGGCCCAAGAGGCTACACTGCCGGACCCCCAAATTTTGGAAAAATTAAATTTTTAATAATGGGAACCCAGGAGGAATTTATAATTTAGGGAAAAAAAAAACCCATTTTTGAATAGAATTTTACCATGTGTCCCTTGCTATTAAGAAACTAAACCCCGAATCCCCGGAAGCCTCAACCATAACCTACAATAAAAAAACCAAAGAACCCGGCCATTTAAAATTTAAGGATACGGGCTTAACCAAAAAATGAGTTAGAATGTTGAACAGATGAAAACAAATTTTTTCAAAATTGAAACATTTTGAAAGGAAGGGGAAAAAGAAACAGAAACAAAAACTTTAGAAAAAATGGGGTTAGAAAAACTTTATTTCAAAAATATAAATAGGGAAAGTAAACGGGTTTTTGCAAAAAAATGCAAGCTAAAATAAGGGGGAATGTGAAATGGAAAACAAAGAATAAAATTGAAAGCGGATAAGTAACGTAGGAAATAAAAGAAAAGATGGGAGGGTGATATAAAAATTTGGGTTAAGGCTAAAATAGATGCCCGGGTAATTAAAAAATAAAAGATTGTTGGTTAAAAAATTATTTAAAGTGAGGGATTGGAAATTCGAGAACAAAATAAATTATAAGTTGAAATGGGAGAAAACCGGAGTTTTAATAAAGGGGTTTTAGTTTGCGAAAATTAATAAAACAAGGTAATTTAAAAAAAAAAATTTGTAGGGAAGTGGTTTTTTGTAAACAGAAAAGTGATTAAAAAGAAAAGGGAATAAAAATGAAAACAAGGGGAAAAAGGGAAAACTTGGAAAAAAAAATAAAATAAAATTTTAAAGGGGAAGGGGAAAATAAAAAAATTTTTAACCCGGTCAAAAATAATTTTTTGTTAACATAAGAAAACGAACCCGGGGAAAAGAAGGGGGGAAAAACCCCCCCCGCAAACCCGAACTTTTAAAACGGGAAGGGGTTTTTTGAAAAAAAGGGTAAATTAAAACAAAAAGGGGGAAAAATTAAAAACTTCGCCGAAAGGGGGGTTTTAAAAAAACCCAAAAAAATCAAAATAAATAAAAAAAAACCCAAAATTAAAAACAAAAAAACCTTTTCCCCACCCAAAAAAAACCAAAAAAACATAAACCTAAAAAACTTGCTTTTATAAATTAAAAATAGATTTAAAAACTAACACAAACCTAATAAACAACAATTTATGAACAAAATTGACGCTACTTAAAAATAAATTGTGAATTTTAAAAAATAATTTTGAATTTTTTTAAAATGGGGACTAAAAAAAAAATAAATTGAATAATTTAAACAGAAGGAATAAGAACCGAAAGTGAAAAGTATTTTGAGGGGTTTAAAAAACCTAACATTTTTATAAAATAAAAGAGTATGGAATAGTTTCAACCATTTATAAAACTTGACCTTTGACTTAAAATAAAAAAAACAATGGATGCTAGGGGCCCTCCAAAACAGATAGACACCCCATTTGCAGAAGCAAAAAAAACTAATGACTTGATAAGATAAACAAATCTTCACTGACGGCAATGAGTACAGTCCTCTCAAAATTAATCCCAAAATTTTAAAGGGGAAAACTTTATAGCACACCAAAAGGGGAACACTTCTTAGTGCATCACCACAACTTAGGTTTCACACTAAATTTGTGCATTTACACACAACTTTTTTTGTCACACACAAACTATGGTTGTCAAAACCCCAAAACAAAAATAACCTCACATTTTCAAACATTAAAATTTTTTGAAGTTAAAATTAGCTAATTTGGATTTTTTTTTCAAACATTAAAAAAAAACTTACTTTTTATACTAAAATAATTTAAACCTATTTTGGTTTTGTATAAAAGTAGATTTTAAATGTAGTGGAATGTTGAAATTTTGAAAGGGACTTGGAACTCTTAATTTGTTTTAATTTAAACTTGACAACCAACTTTTTTTATAAAAAACAAGCAGAAAAATTTTAAAAATAGAAAAAGAAATAAATAGAAAATTTGAGAGTTTCAGTGAAAAAAGAAGGCTAGAGGAAGTAAAACAGAAAAGATAGGGGAGTGTTAAGATGAAAAGAGGGGAAGTTAAATACTAGATTGAAAGGTGGTTCCGATTTTAATTTTTAAATAAAAATAAAAATAATAATAATGTGGTAGTTATGTGAACGTAAGTGGTGGTTGATGAAGTTAAATTTTTATGTGGACGTAAGGGGCGATATTGGTTAGTAAATTTTAGGGGTGTTTTATGTGGTCGTTGGGAACGTTTTTGGTTAATTTAAATTTTTTTGGGGACGTAAGTGACGGTTAAGTTGAATTTTTTATGGGACGTAAGTGGGTGTTGGTTAATTGAATTTTATTTTGGGTTTTTTTATGTGGTGTTAAGTGAATTTAATGTGGGGTTTTTTATTGGTCTTTGGAACGTGTTGGTAAAGTTAAATTTTTATGTGAACGAAAGGTGATTTTTGAAAATGGGATGAACAAGTGAAAAAATTTGAAGTTTTTGGGGGTCTAGTGATGCAACTTAAATTAAGTAAAGTTAAAAGTGGAAATATAGAAGTTTTTAAAACCGGGAGTCACAAAAATCTGTGTTTAAGTTAGAAATAGAGGATGGGCGTGAGAGATGACAGGAGAGATGAGATAGGAACTGAGAGATAGTGAATTTAACTAAAGTGAATTTTTTTTTCTTGAAAAAAAACATAACTTGAAAACGTGGAGACTTGAACATTTTATAAATAAATTTCTTGAATTTTTGTTTGGAATTTTTTTGCAATTTTTTTTTGGAACAAACCTCACTTTGAATTTAAATTTAGAATTAACGTGTTTTCATACGTTGGAACTGTAAAGGGAAACTGACCTTGAACTTGAACTGGGATGTAAATATTGTTTTTTGGAAAAATAATTTGGGAATTTTTAAATGGATGGAAACCTACTACTACGTGGATTGAATTTGAAAAAATTTTAAAACGAACGTTGTTTAATTACATTTTTTTAATAAATTAAAAAATTTGGTTTAGGGTTTAAAATAAAAAAAAAAAAAATTTTTCTCGAGTAAGCTCGATAAAAAAAATACTTGAGTTTTTCTGGTTTTTTAAACCCAAAACCCTTTGGAATTTGAACCCGAACAATTTTAAAAATTTTTTTTGAGTTTTTAACAGTGAAACTAAAACTTTAACTTGACGTTACCTTGTTTTTTTAACCTTTTGGGGATACCCTATTTGTTTTTTTACAATTTTGGATTTAAATTTTTAAAAAATAATTTTTAAAATAAAATTTACTTTTTGGTGTATTGGATAAGAGATAACAAAAATTTTATAATTTTAAACATACTGAACAGAAAATAGATGAGGATGAGGGATGAACCGTGGATAGTTCAAATGTTTTTCAATTTAATTTTTGGCGGACTTTTTTTGTTTCAATAAAAACAAATTTTCACATTTAAAAAAAAAACACCTTCACTGACATGGATTAGTGGGACAATTTTCACAGATGTGCTTTTCAATAAAAGAGGAACCGTATTGGCAACCTATTTAATCAACTTTTTAAATTTAATCAAAATTTGTAATCGTGCATAATTAAGTTTTTTTGTCACGTGTAATATAGTGAGGGGGATAAAAGTCGTTGCTTGGCTGCAGGGCCTTGTATTAGGGGGAGGTAAATACATTTTTTTTAAACCCATTAGTTTTTTTACGTTTTTAAAAAAATAAAACGATGAATTTTTTTTGATCGTATTGTTGTTTTAATAAAGTATATTCACTAGTGCAGTTGGGCCTGTTTGCATTAGATATAAGAGTGAGAGGCTGTGAACACAGCAAGTTAAACGCATTGGACAGCTTTGGGTTTTTAGTAAACCGCAAATTGGGCATAGTTCAATAATTTTATAAAACAAGTTTGGGAACTCGCCCAACTGGATTTAGGAGTCAATACCTTTACCCGAGGGATTTGATGGTTCGGGAAAACTTTTTTACATGAAAACTTTGACGCGATATGGACTACTAAATTGGTTTTAAAAATTAAATTAGTCAGGGAAAAAAAAACTACACCTAATTTAATTTTTCTTAGTTTTAAGGCGGAGAGAGGGGGTTTTTTTCCATTGTAAGACCACATAACTATAGTTACTCATATTCATTTTTTTATCATCATATCTACCTTTGTTTCTATTAGCTGATTTTTGTTTGTTATTTTTCCTATGTTTAAAAAACAGCAATGCCTGAATAATTTTTATCGCAATCATAAAATTGTGCACTTAATTTTCTGTTGATTTTTGGAAAAATTTTCCATGTGCAATTTTAAAAATTGAAAAAATTGATTAATAATTTTTATTTTACTTTATCTCAATGAGAGAAAACTTTGTGGACAGAACACATTTAAAACCCCGCGGTTAGACGGGAAGGATTTTTGATTTGAGAAAGCTTCGGATATTTGATTGATAAATAATTGATCGAAATTTAATTTTTTCGACAGCATAGTGTTGATTTGTTTTTCAATGTTTAATTTTTTCCGAGGGGATGGGGTGAGAAGCAGACTAATTAGTTCAGTTTTAAAAGACGTGTTGTGTTGGTTATGGCTGTGATACTGATTCCTCAACCCTCCTTTCTCTTTTTAGTCATATTCCCGTATCTTTGTGTGTCATGTACCAAATAACGAGGTTTTACACTATTAATTTTTTTGTACTGTTGCAACCCGTGGTAAATAACCACCCTCTCATTTCATTCAAAAAAATAACCCCCGCTTTTTGAATAAAATAATACTTAAAAATTGTAATATGAAATGAAATTTTAGAACTTAGGAAGCCTAAAATTTTTACTACATTCAATTTTTTCTGCCCTTAGAGGGGATATTTTAACTTTTGGTCTGATATAAGACAATTTCAAAGATATTTAAAATTAATTTTTTCCCCCCCTTTTAAATTGTATAATTTTTTTGAATAATTAATGCCTTTAAAAAATAACATTAACGATTTCTTTTAAAAATGTTAATTAATATTGTCAAACTTTTTCGGGGAAATTTTTATTTTAAACGCGGGCCCAATGCACCCCCATGCGGATGATATCCACCCCAAAAAAACATTTAAGGCAACCCGTTGGTTTTGCTTGGACGCATTTCCAACTCTGTGGACAAAAAAAATTATTTTTGATGTGCAGAAATTATTTTGGGGATTTTCCATAAGTGACACGGGGCCCCGCGGGTGCAAAAGCACTCACAACATACGCATCAATACGCCGTAAATTTTGATTGCAATTTTTTAACCCAAAGGAGACCCGGATGAATCTTTTTAGAAAAAAGACGCAAAATTTGGAAAAACACTGACTTCACTTGATCTTGGGACACCTACGCACGTTTGTGTGAGGGGGAGCTGGGGATTTTCCTTTGTCTTCGGGGAAGGGCGCCCTACCTGGGGTTCGGCTACTTGCGCCTACTTTTGGGTCGGAATTGGGTTTTCCAACTACGAGAGGCCTCCTAGGCCAAAAAATTATGGGTCATCTGATTCCACTAGCCTAATAGGGCCCACTTCGCCAGACGTCGGGCACCCTTGGACCCCGAAAACTAGCCTAGGCCTACCCCGACCCCCCCTTTAGGCCCACCCCGGGCTAGGTGGGTACAGCATCTACTTCTTGGCCTAACTACGGGCAACTACATTGGAAAAAAGGATCAAACGTCAGTGCACTTATATTTTTTCAGGGGCATAATTTGCATAGGAAACGAAAAATAAGCATAGGCTATCATTTTTTACCAAAAACATTGACTTTTAAAAAAAGATGAATTGCGAATTCTCAGAAAAATATTGAGAAGTAGTAACAAAAACCAATATCATTATTTTAAAAAACATTTTTACATTTTTTGGGAATTTGGTAATTTTTTGAAATTTTGTAATTTATCTTGATTTTTTGTTGAAAGCGGGACATAATAATTTCCATAAGTTCTAAATTGCATTGGGGCTAAACACTTCCTCATTAAAGTCACCACTTGCTGTCAAAAAAAATTTTTTAGTTAAAATTTTAGAAACCCTTTGGGTCCTGTTTGGCAATCCAATAATATTTCCTTTTTTTACTTTATTAAAAATTTTTAAAAACAAAAGATAAAAGGTTCTGTGTCTCTTAACCCAGTGGGGCCCCAGCATAAAACCCCCCGCCCGCTGAAGGAAAAATAAGTAAAAGTGTTAATTTAAATTTAAATTTTTTAATTTTCATTTTTTTTTTTTATTTTTGTGGGAGAGGGTGATTTTTTTACAGTGTAAAAAAGATAAAAATCATTTACGTTAACGCCCAAAGTTACGTTTTAAAATAAGTTTTTTGGGGGTGTTTTACATCTGTGACCAGCTCATGGGAAACGTACCTACTTCTCAAAACAAGAAAGGGCATTAAAAAATAAATTCTTCATTGATGGACTAGCCATAGTTAACATGTGGCTCCAACACAGGGAAGAGTGCCGTGCAACAGGGGTTGCAAAGAAGCGAACGATGGATTTACTCAAGTTCCGACTGACCCTTGGAGAGGCTCTCACCGTGTCTACAAGTAACGACCGCCACCTAGAGGTAAGAAAAGTAGGCATTCACTCATGTGATAACAAAACCTGGATTGCTTTTTAGTTTTTAGCAATGCATTTTTCAAAACGCCATTGACCTGACAACTTTATTACTTCTTCAGGATGCTGATCGTGCAGATGGAGAAGAGGATTGTGAGCCCGAAGAAAAAAGGTACCGCCCAGCTAATGTACCAGGCATCGACCAAAGACTTGACAGTGACGACCACTGGCCTGTTGTTGATGCCCTAAAAGCCCCACGTTGCTGCCGTCTCCCGGGTTGTAAAAAGCGCAGCCGCACGCGATGTGAAAATTGCAATGTATATCTTTGTTTGACAAAAAATATAAACTGCTTCAAGTCATTCCACACTAATGTGTTAATGTAAAAATGTGAACACAATGTGAAAAGTGCAGTGTTTACCTGACTGGCAAAATTTGTTTTTTGTTGTCAATCTTTACAAACAAAAATTTGAAAATAGCTTGTTTGTAAACAATTAAGTTATGCAAATCATTTTCAATTGTTGATTGGGAAAGTGGTAACAACTAAAATGAATTTCAATAATAATTAGATTAGATAATAGACCCTAAAATAAAGTATTCATCACACAATTAAATTTATTTTACAATTAATGCATGTGATTTAACCGGAAGACATTTAGGCCCAGCCCTCACATTCGTGAGGGTGCCATACCCCTTAAAATTGTGGAAGAAAAAAAAGAAAAATATATATATATTTTTTTTTTTGAACCCATACCTCGAATTTCATTTTAAATGGGGGAAAAAAGTCTCTGGGTCTGAAAGGGCTAGGTTGTCATTATTTTCTTGTTTTTAGAACGATGATCCTTACACAGACAGTGATAACAGCTGGGAACCAGTACCATCGAACAGTTGTTAGTTAGTTATTGGGGTTTTAGGGCAAACAACAGTCAAGTTGTCAGTGCCCATCAAATTTTCTGGTTGCTATATAAATATGAATTTCAAAGGTTTACTTTGCGTAAAAAATTAATAACGATATCGCTTGTCGTGGAGTTATCTGATAAAATTTCTTTCAGAGAGGTTTTAATTTAAAATCTTTTCTATCGCTACTATAATTTGTACATGTGCCAATTCTTGGTTCACAAGTAAACAGTCATGCATGTCTGTATCCAGTACAGAGTCCGAGTATGTAGCTTGGTCATAATGTGCTAGGGAAGCGGTGTACTTAAAAAGGTTAAATGCGGAGTTGACAGGGAATGTGAAATCTGTCACAATAATGTATGATAATTAAAGTGCGATTAAACTACGTCAGAATCCCGTCTTCCACTCTAGTACGAAACACATTGAAGTTCGGTACCACTATACTAGACAGAGAGTTGAAGAAGGTGAGCTTTTCTTAATGTATATGCCTAGTAGTGGTGTGCCGGCTGACAGGACTAAGGGTTTGCCTGTTAGTCAACACCATAAACATTGTGTCACCATGGGATTGCTACAGCCATGATTAAGTGGGAAAGTTGTGAATTGTCATTGCTGTAAAATCATATCTGTACTATGCCCATCCGTTGTATAAACTGCATACATATTTTCTTTTAGAAGGCGGTGACTTCCGCCTCGACTACTTCCTGTTCTCTGCCAAGTCTTGCCAATAAACATGTCTTGTTCTTTGCTACTTCAGAGTTTATTAGCTCCTTTCAACCTCGAGGAGACCACCTCCTTTTCAACAATATGAACCGTGAAAAGATCAAATCGAGAGCATACATAGTCAAAAAAAATTAACCATAAAATCTATGATCATAAAAGAATAGCCAACAGGGTTAATGACAATAACGCTATTTGTATCTGGGTTTGACTGAGATTTTAAAACCCGGATGCTATTTCAAACCTTTCCCGGAAATAGCGCAGCCGAAAAGGCTTTTTTCAAAGCTTTGATAATATAACATTATTTGAAAAGCGCAGCTCACTTCATTTTCTCGGCAGATAGTGTGAACGGGCCAAGCAGTTTAACACGGACGCCATAATTGACAGTTTTGCTCGCAAAATGCTCGTCGCCGAGACTGCTTTTTGTGATGGTAATGCATGTAATGTAAGTAAGATAACATTGAATTAATGCTGAGAAAAAGACACTGTAACGCTTGAAAAAAACCGCGCTCGCAGCCTACCTACAAGTTTGGCTGCCAGGGGTGTCACCTCCCAGCCTTAATACCCGCCAGTCCCCGTTTTCCCCCGTCCGAGGGCGCGCCCCCTGCGCACGCAAGTCGGCGCTGGGATGGCATGACGTTGAGCTGTGACGGTTTGGGATTCGAACGGGCTGACAGTTGGGTTTTTTTCGTTTTGCAACGCCTTGGGGTGGGGATCTTGATTCCTGCCTTCCTAAATCTTTCGCACAATGGTGGGTTCGTTTTGTAGTGCAGGGCATGGTGGTTGCCATTTAACCCTTTAATTTGGGTGAGTACTTTTAATTTCACCTGGCCAGAGTCTGTCAAAGCTTGAGGGTTTGGGCCCTGTTCTATCAAAAAACGTTTGACTTAGGGTTTTCTTTCTTATAAAATTTGGTTTTTTCCCCGGGGTCCACTTTTGGGGAAGTGGCAAGGATTCCCCAAATTTGGGCCAGGCCGCCCAGAGAACCCCCCCTTTGTCTTTTTCGCCGTCTAGCCGTGCTAGGCTAGGCCTCCCCAGGTTTTCACACCTCAGCCCCCCGGCGATTCCAGAATGGGAAAACGTAGGCCAATCCTAGGGCCAAAGCGACCCAACCCGAAGCTAGGGTCTACACTCTCCCTGTCCCTGGGGTGGGGCCCAAAGGTTTTTTCTCGTTCGAGCTTCGGGGCTGTGGTGGTAAGTACCAGGACATTTGTGGACTGTTTTTTATTTGAAACAAAAATCTGGGGCCAAGCATAGGCCCTAACCCCCTGGCCTACCAAACCCTTTAGACCTTATCTAGATTCTCTAATAGTTATCAGGGCCTTTGCCTGTACTGTCTCCCCCGGGGGCATTTTCCTAGTACTTTGGGGCAGACGAACATTTGTTTCCCATATTGCTACGGCTCAAGACCGAGCCTCTGTGTGCCCATTTGGCCTATAAGTTTTAGCCCCCTACGATGGGTTAAAAGCTAGAGCAGTGTAGCCTTGCATTTACATTCAGCTTCCATATGAATTTTTACTATTTTTTAGGTTTTTATGTTTTCCATATAGAGCGCGTCAAGCTAGAGTAGTGTAGCTCTTAGCATTATTTGTCAGTCCCAAATACATTTATATTTATTAGGGTGTTTTTAGGGTCTCCATATGGACACGTAAAAGCTAAGTAGGCAGTCTTAGTTTACATTTTAGCTGTCCAATGACAGTTAAATATTCCCCTTTGTTGGACAGCCCAAAAATGTTTACACAGACGTCAAAAGGCTGACAGGCCATTTTGACTTTGGTTCTGTTGCAAAGGAACCCTACGGGGTAAGGGTGTAGACGGGCTCTGTGGTTCACGCCCCGATCTAGGCCTACGAGTGGCTCGACTGATATAAGTTCAGGATAAAGGGTTTCCCAAATACCAAATGGCCTGGCACCCAAAAAAAAAACTATTGATTTTTTTTTGCACCAAGTTGGACAGTATAAATGATTTGACTAAAATAATGGGTGTGTAGGGAAAATTTTGGGAAAAAGCCCCTAGGGGAAATTAAAGAATCGGCAATAAGAAATTTGGAGCCCTTGTTTTTCAAAGGGAAACGGAGGCTTTTTAGTTTTCAAAAGTTCTGCATTGTAGATACTGTTATGGAATGGGGTTTTAAAACTGAAGTTTTTTGCTCTCGTTTTAAAGGGGAAGCCAACTGTATTTGTTGTTTTGGAACGTCTGTAAAAAATTTTGAAAACTTTGTAGTTTTATCGGATTTCGTTAAAATGCTTGATATTGTGTGTTTGATGTGGTTGCCTTTTATTTTTGTCCGCTGTGTTAGCAACATGGTTTATTAAATTCCAAAGGTGTGATTGCCCCATTTGATTTGTAGAAAACAAGGGGAAGTTTATGTTTAAGGCTTTCAGTAATTCCAGGGGGGGGAGCCCCGATCTTAGGCTTCATGTGAATTTATACGATTTGAAAAAGGGGGTCAAAAACTGCTTTATAGGCGGGTTTTTGGGGGGAAACCCTTTTTAATGGGCAATATAATTAAGCATTAGGTACTTTCTTCTAGAGGGGCAAAGATGGTTCACATAGAAGACGGGAAAGGGTTTTTTTCATAAAAATTTTAAAGGGAAAAATTAATCATGAATTTTTAACATATTCCGGCATGACGATTTTTAAAAATTCCGTGTCCAAAAACAGGATCTACAAGACCAGCTCCGGGGGCTTCGGAGAAGAAGCCAGGGCAAGGGGACGGGCCCCTCCCCGAACATGAACGGATAGCCCTCGAATGGCGATTTCGAAGGTATTTGGGAGTCCAAAGCTAAAATGTCCCTAACCAACAATCCAAACATTTTACGATATCAAATATTTATTGCACGGTCGAGCCTTCATTATGCCTTTGACCATGGGGGGTCGAGCCACTGAACAGTGAACACATTCCGTAAACAATTGCAACAAATATCTGAAAAACACATGTGTGACTGTTATTTTGGGTGAGCGTAGCGAGCGAGGCAAAGATTCCTTTTCACTACACTGGAGAAAAAAATCCGGAATGTTTTTTTTCCCTTTTTTTTTTGGCTACACCGATACTCCAATTTCGATGAATTGAAATTTCTTAACTTAGAACTGCCCCTTTTGAACATTAAATTTTTCCCTAAAAGTCGCAATTTTACGATTTTTATAAACTTTCTTCAACTCCCTACATGCTTTATCCGATTGTCATAATTTTTCACAGAAAATTAATTTAATGAATTAATATATTGATGTGAAATTTGACCGCAATCGAAAAATAATTTCTCATGAAAATCGCACTTTTACGTATTTTTTCATTTCTTCGACTTATAACACCGACATGCCTTATCAGATTGTAATGATTTTTTTACAGAACCTAAATTTTATGAATAAATATATTGGTGTGAAATTTGAGCGCAAATGAAAAATAATTTCTCATGAAAATCGCAATTTTACTTTTTTATTCGTATTAAAAAAAATACGCTCATCCAACATTGCGCCTGAAAAAGCGTTTGCGAAGCTTCCTAGTAATAGACCATGAAACGAATCATTTGACCCGTGAAAAATTGGAAAGTTTTTGTTTTTTAATATGAAAATTAAACTTTACCATAATCCGATCTCCCCAATTACCTACATTAATTACAAGCAAGAAAGTAAGAAATTTTCATTAAATTAATTAATTAGTTTTAATTAAATATTTGATTATTTTATTTGCAATGTCAAGTCCATCGAAATGTGATGATTTGTTATGTGATGAAGAGAGGTAAGATAGTATAAGTGCGCCGAACACTTTGCCCCTGGCCGGATATGATAAGTATTTTTTGTACAAGGCCCACGCAAAGGGAACTAAAACATAAATTTGCAGCGCAAGCTCTTGGGCACTGTGCGGGCGCTTATACGATGCACTGGAAATTTTCAACCCTCGTTTTTCTGAGTCACAAATCTCGCATCACTTGCTATTGGTACGAGGTTTGATTTGAAAAAGCACAATTTTTTTTCACTGTGCTTCACACAAACTTAATTTGTAGTAATGTTTCGAACAAAGTAAGTGAAAATTTGAACATAATGGAACAGTAAAATCTATTTTCAAGTTTGTAGGGGAAAATGTTCAAGACCAAAATTTTCCCAAACATACCAATGCTGAGCAAAACCAGATGGTCATCTAATAAAAGAGTATTCAGATCTTTAATGACAATCTCTTTCCCAATTACGGCTGCATTGAAATCACTTTCGAAAACATCAAATTCAAAAACAAAACCACTTGCTCACCAACTTCTGTGCGCAGCATCAAACACTGTTTTCATTATATCTCTACGGATAAAAATAAAACACACCGCCATACTTGAGCCAGTCGCAAACATACTGCAAGTAGTGGGGTCTATAAGCTCCATATATATAACAATCGTGCAAATCGTGAAGAAAGCATGAAATTAGTGAATTTACTAATATGACCACAAGGAATCCAAAAATCGATGGCCCCAAGTTGAGTTCCTGTAACTTTCTTATTAATTGAATTAATAAAATTAATTGATTAATTAACCAACAAAAAAATTTAAAGGAGACAATACAGTCGACATTGGTATCAAATGAAAGCTTATTTTACGGAGAATGAATTAATGAAAAAATATTTAAAAATTAATTAATTAATCATATAATATTTTTAGTAATATTTTACCACTTTCGATTTATGTATAATTATGTACACCTAAAATTCTACCGATTGTCATACAATTTCACCCCTGTTGACTAACATAATGCCATAAATCCAATTTTGATGGCCCCAAACAAAATTCTTACAACTCCTAGATTAATGGATTAATGAAATTAATAATTAGATTAATACCAGTTAAATGTTTGACATTCACAAACCACAGTCAACTGATGTATCAATAATAACAAAACAGCATAATAAAAGAGAAAAGTGATGGCCCCAAGGTCGGGTTCTTATCACTTCCCATTAATTCAATTAATTCAATTAACGGCAATTAATCACAAAAATTACAAAATTAATGTACAAAATAAACACAGCATAGTCGACTTGGGTATCAAATGAAAGCTTATTTCACGAGTAAATATATGTGAAAAAATGTCTTTCATTAATAAATTAATCATCCAATTAATTACATTTTAGTAAAATTATACCACTTTTGACTTTTGTATAGTTATGTATTCCAAAAACTTTACCGATTGTCATAAAATTTCACCACTTTAATAACATAATGCCAATTAATCCAAATTTTGATGGCCCCAAACGAAATTCCTCCAACTCCCAGATTAATGGATTAATGAAATTGAGAATGAGCTAAATTCCATTAAAATTGTCTTAACATTCAATTATGCGCTACTATTGAAAATGTAGTATTAAAAACATATGATCACAATAAACCTAAATAATGATGGGTCCAAACTGAATTCCACATAATTATTATTAATTGAATTAATGGAATTAATTATATTTATTTCAATCAAATGTGTAAATGATCACAACAAAGTCGACTTGGGTACCAAATGAAAGCCTTTTTTATGAATAATTTAAATCTGAAAAAATATATTTAATTAATTAATTAATCATCTAATTAAGGAATTAATCATCTAATTAATTACAATCTAGTAGAATTTTACCACTTTGGTTATGTATAGGTATCAAAAACTCTACCGATTGTCATAAAATCTTACCACTTTACTACCGGTAACACGATGTCAATAAAATAAAATAAAATAATTATAGCACCAAACGAAATTCTTGTTACTTACATATTATTAAATAAATGAAATTAAGAATTAGCTAGTTCACGTGCCACAGTCAACTGGTGTATTAAATAAAAGCCAATTGAATGGTAATTAAGAACATTGACAGAATTTTATTAAGGCATATGTTTATTAATATGCTTTCCGTTAATTAAACTTTAATTTAAAAATATTACTTGTTACATATGAATGATCAAGTCAACTTTTAACTTCCACACTATTTGGTCGGTTTACTCAATTAAAACACACTAACGAAATACCTACGAAATTTACTTTAAACATGGGCAGTCGTTACGGTATTCAATTGGATTGAATTAAATATAATTGAATATGATTGAAATGTATTGAATTATATTGTATTGAATTGAATTACATTGAATTGGACTATTAAAAAAAGTGTATAAGGACAAATACAGAACAAACATAGGTTGAACAAATAAAATGTTCCACATTAATTATTGTAAAGGTCAATTCGTAGTCATAGAAATTAATTTGCGGGTCGGAAATTTTAACTATTGAATATTTTCCATGCCCACGACAGTTTAGATTCAAATTGGCAATTTTTTGTTTCTTTGGTTACTTTTAAGACCCGTAACATTGTCTGTTTCCCCTGGTAAATGGTAAGATTTTATGACAATCGGTAGAGTTTTTGATACCTATACATAACCAAAGTGGTAAAATTTTTCTAGATTGTAATTAATTAGATGATTAATTAATTAATTAAATATATTTTTTTAGATTTTAATTATTCATAAAAAAAGTTTTCATTTGGTACCCAAGTCGACTATGCTGTGATCATTTACACATTTGATTGAAATAAATATAATTAATTCCATTAATTCAATTAATAATAATTAAGTGGAATTCAGTTTGGACCCATCATTATTTAGGTTTATTGTGATCATATTGTTTTTAATACTACAATTGTCAATCGTAGCGCATAATTGAATGTTAAGACAATTTTAATGGAATTTAGCTCATTCTCATTTCATTAATCCATTAATCTGGAGTTGGAGGAATTTCGTTTGGGGCCATCAAAATTTGGATTAATTGCATATGTTTATTAAAGTGGTGAAATTTTATGACAATCGGTAAAGTTTTGGAATACATAACTATACAAAAGTCAAAAGTGTATAATTTTACTAAAATGTAATTAATTGGATGATTAATTAATTAATGAAAAACATTTTTTCACATAGTATTTACTCGTGAAATAAGCTTTCATTTGATACCCAAGTCGACTATGCTGTGTTTATTTTGTACATTAATTTTTGTAATTTTTGTGATTAATTGCCGTTAATTGAATTAATTGAATTAATGGGAAAGTGATAAGAACCCGACCTTGGGCCATCACTTTTCTCTTTTATTATGCTTGTTTTGTTATTATTTGATACATCAGTTGACTGTGGTTTGTGAATGTCAAACATTTAACTGGGTATTAATCTAATTATTAATTTCATTAATCCATTAATCTAGGAGTTGTAAGATTTTGTTTGGGGCCATCAAAATTTGGATTTATTGGCATTATGTTAGTAAAGGGGTGAAATTGTATGTCAATCGGTAGAATTTTAGGTGTACATAATTATACATAAATCGAAAGTGGTAAAAATATTACTAAAATTCAATTAATTAGATGATTAATTAATTAATTTTTAAATATTTTTTTCATTTATTCATTCTCCGTAAAATAAGCTTTCATTTGATACCAATGTCGACTGTGTTGTCTCCTTCAACTTTTTTTGTTGGTTAATTAATCAATTAATTGTATTAATTCAATTAATAAGAAAGTTACAGGAACTCAACTTGGGGCCATCGATTTTGGATTCCTTGTGGTCATATTAGTAAATTCACCAATTTTCATGCTTTCCTTCACGATTTGCACGATTGTTAGGCTTATAGACCCCACTGCAAGGTGTAAACATGAACTTACTAGGACTACAGCAACACGTGAAAACAAAATAAAAGCACAATCTTGAAATAATAAAAACAAATTATCGAATGGGAATCAAACCCAAAACATACTACTACGTATAAATATAATTAATTGATATTTGAGATGCTTCCGTATCGAACAGTTGTATGTAATAGTGCAATAAACAATGACGCCATACATGCTAAATGCATAATGCTTCGAATGGTGTCCTGCAGTTGTTCACGAGCAAAGTCTTGCAGCTATCAAGAATAAGTTTTAACAAAATTACATGACCTGTCACTCAAAGGGGTGAAAACGCTTCGTATCACTAGGTTGCACCACTTAAACAACAAACAATATGAAGACATTTCTGCTAAAAGTAAAACTTCTTCAACTTGCAGATTATGAATTGATAAATGCTGACAAAGTTGATGATATTGTCTTTAAGGACTAGTCGAAAAAGCCTAAAATATCGCCGAAACATTCTTCCATAGTTCCAATGTACTTTGGTCGAAAATTCTCAGATTTGTAGACATGCTAGATAAAGATGTTTATTTACATGTGCGTGTTGTGCTTTTTCCAATTGGTGCTTACGAATGCTTTTGTTCTTTAAAAAAATATCGATTTATTTTTGGATTGTAGGCGGTGACCTAGGTGTATCGAATCTTGCTCGCTCAAGGTTGCACAAAATTCTGCTCAGATAACCTTGCAATCTTCATTCGTTTTCGTACTGGTTGAAATGCATAGTAGTGCAAATGCATTTCAAAATAGGTTCTGTATTTTCCAGAAATAATAAAATAATACAGGAATAAAAAATCTTTCCCGACAGTTGTTTGAACTTGGGTCTCCCACATTTTGGTTAGATAGTACTAGCATTGTTCAATATAAGAATTTACTGCGTTTATATATATGAAGCGTGTTGAATGTTTTTATCCTAATATGCTTAAATTGATTTGTTTTTAGGCGCTGTGGACCCAAAATCCAGAAACCATTGGTAGGGTGGAATACGTCGAGCACACTAACCTGGCCAAAAGTGCTGTATTGATGGCATGGGCACTGTCACTTTTGCCATCCAACAAAATTCGAGTGGGTTGAAGGGGAAGAAACGGTCTGGACGAACGATTTCCCGTCTTTTTCCAGTACGGTCCGAAACACGGTATTGAAGGCGTGGGGCCGGTGAAATAAGCGTTAATGACCGAAGAGGCGACGACAACGACATGGGTCGTTTTTTGGGAGGTCCTTAAGACAGTCTAGGTCCACACCCAAGTCCTGGGCAGCAATGAATAAAGAACTTTTTCTTTGAAACAGTTGACGTACGGTACAAAATAAGAGATGTTTGACATTGAGAGTGGGATTCGGAACCGGGTTTCACTATTAGGGGACTCAGGACTTTCCAGTGAACATCAAGTGTTCAGGAGCGAGTAGGGGCGGGGGATAAGCGGCGAGCCGGCTGACACTGTATCTTTTACGCCTGTGTCAAACAAAACACGCAAAAACACAATGTCGGGGACATTAAAACTTGTTTATCGACGCATATATTCAGATAAGGACAATAGAAAGCATCGTTCAGCAACTTGAAGAAGGGTTTGACGATCTAAAAAAATCGTTTTTAGAGCTCATTGATCCGTTAAACCACAAAGAAGTACAAGAAAGCTTTTTTCCAGAGAAAGCATTTGAGCCCGCGAAGACAAGTTACGGAAAAGTTTTTATTTATTTCCCCGTCTTCGGAGCGGCTAATGTCACATAGTATCGCCGGATTTAAACACGAAAATTTTCATCTAGATATAAAATTTCCTTAAGTAAGCGAATTGTACGAGGCGATGCACAATAACAAACTTTCTCTATAATACTGACCATTCTGAAAACGTGCTGGGTAGAAACATAATTCTCTGCGCTTAAGAGAATAAAAAAACATTTTCAAGGACTTGACTGTCCAGCCCAAATGTTTGATGCTAGGTCTTATGTCAATCGAAAAGAAGGTGCATAATTTTTTGAAAACTGGTCGAGATAACTTTGTTGCCTAGAACACTTTCTTTAAAAATAACTTCAGAGGTTGTTTCGTGTAAAGCGTGTTCAAATGATATATAAGTTGGGGTAATAAATAATGTTTTATAATGTTGGTAATTTATCAATCACTACCGATTCCAAACACATAATTGAGGTTGTAAACCAAACTCATTAAAAATTTGTTGATAGCATAGTGAACGTTAAAACCATTCCCCAAAAAATAGTTTAACAAAACATTATTGAAGCTAGAATTTAATAGTAATTTACCCAGCTTAAATGCCAACATCTCAGCAATCGCATAGCAGCACTTGCAGAATGCAGACATTGGGTAAGTGGCAAAATTAAAACTATTTTCGTACAACATTTTCATTCAAGGTTTAAGTTCTTGATCGTTTTTCATGCATTTCGGGCGCGATTAAAAAAAAAACAGAACCCTGGTTGCCGATTATTCGACTAGAAGACAGCAGTGCTTAACAAACCTGCTACCTCACCGCAAGCCACTGGTATATTATAATTCTTTAAGGTTATCAAATGCTCAAGATAATTTTTAATGATGTTGGCACAATGGCTATCTTGAATATGGCCAAAATGTACAATAGGTCGCAAAAAAACCAGTCTATTACTCTCATAACAAACAAAAATTTTTACTTCCCACAGGTTTCGCGTCTGGCCGCACTGTTGCAGAACAGAGATCTCGCGCTCTGCAGTAGTGATGTCTCAAGGTAACGGAAGCTCCTTTGGGACTTCAGTTTCTTCCGACGCTGACTCATAAGTATTCACTTGAATTTAACTCGAATGCTAATGCCCTGCCCTCCCATACCTTGTGCTGGTTCTGACCAGCACAGGTCGTCCACCCTTGTCCCCGGTCGCCCTTACGTCCTCCTTCGTCTCGTTTGCAAGTTGCATAAATATGAGACTTTAAGCACATTCAACACTAAAATGCCTTTTAAAAGCAAAAATTGGTGTTTTGGGAAATTTCTGAAATAGGCTTAAACCTGCCTTCTTTTTGGTCCACATAGATACTAGAGCATAGTAACCAATCAAAAATGCCCCTTTATATCATCGTGTCTTGAAACTGTGCCCAAATATACCCTCAAACACGCAAAAATATGCATTCCCAAACCACACCCCATCTTGGTAATAAACATATTTTGACCGAACTACTTGCCCAAAATTACAAAACAAAATATAGAGAATTTTAGAAAAGGCTGAAGAGTACGTCAATAATGGCCAATATTTTTTTGGATAAAAATCCTCCAAGGTCACGGGGCATAAAGATCGTCCCCATGTTATTTCTTATGGGAGATTTTTGCCAATGGGACCTCGCTCGAAAAATGTCATGTTTGACAATTTTTTAAGAGGTAATGGGGGGCCCCCAATAATTTTTCTGTTGTTTTGCTAAATTCATTACTATTTTAGCCTAATGAATATATTTTTTGAGTTTAGCGGTTAAATACCCCTTTTTAACGTCTCATCAACGAGTGAGCGTAGCGAACGTAAGTCTTTCCTAACGCTATAACTCGATCGGGCCTTGGCCGTGAGCATTGTCTGTTAAAGGTGGGCTGTCACGAATATGAAATGTGCTCATACACGCAAAAAGTCGAACGCCGCAAACGCGAAGTCTCTACGATTTCACATCAGTGAGCTAGGACGATTTAGCTCTCGGCAGCCGATTTCGTGACGTCACCGCTACTACTCGTGTGCCAGCGCCAGGCTTGCATACTTCCACCCGTGCAGGGGTGAGCTGTTACGCGCTTGTCTCGCTCGCGGGGTTTGTCGTTTACCTTCATTGTCATTCTTTTTGTCCACCCTCCATAAGATGTTCTTCTAGTGTTGTTATGACAACATACACATCAATATTGTGCACACAATATTACACACAATAAATTAAACACAACACAAATATACACAATATTATGGCTGTGAATGTGTCTAGGAGGGTATTTAATCGCGTTATTGTCTTTGTAGTGAGTGTTTCTTGGTTAAAATTGTTATAATTTAAATTTTATAAATGCCATGCTGTTCAGTCTCCAAGGGTTAAAATAGTCCTGGACAAGTACATTGACGAAAGACTAATCAGTTTTCACAAGTTTCCGAGCAGGGTTCGAATCTCCAGTCCGTCACAAAGTGTGGGTGAAAAAAATCAGTTGGTTTGGTTTTGCGCCAAGTGTGACTTCGGTGGTATGTTCCAATCACTTTTCTCCTGCCGATTTGATGTATAACATGAAGAGTAAGAGCATGGCCAAAGCTATTAAAGCTGTCGAGAAGAAAGCACCTGGTTTGGGGAAGACGGGAAACCAAATAATTTAATCAACCTTTGTGGTGGTCATCGATGTCCTGCAATGGCGACGACGTTGTTTTGGTCTAAAAGTTCAAATCTGTTCTCTCACACGATACATAGGGGGGCAATGCTCACTTCCACTGTGTGCCCATGACGATTTCGACAAGGAAAGGGAAGGACGTCGCTGGATAGATGAGAACTCTCACGATTTTAGATTTTTGTCGACATCATTCTGGACATACATTCCTTCAGGACTTGCGGCATAAAAAGCACTATTGACACACGAGCAACCTAAAATTTTTCATAATGAGCGCTAAAATACTTACCAAAGAATCAGCCCTATTCTACGATGGGTATGGTTACTCCGCGGCATGTTGGCGATCATCATCATTATAAAAACGTTAGGCGGGATGTCCATCGCACTGAACGCTATAGTCCAATTTGGCAAAGAAGTATGTAGAACGTGTAATCCGGTGAGGACAAGTGTTATTGGCGTTCGTCAGAGGTGACATAGATGTGTCCATTGATGACCTTCCTTATCTTTGTGGATGTGTCTCAGAACATCTCTCCAATTCCCCGGCCATCATTGGAAGAAATGCAACTGTCCCGATTCTAAAGATTCCAAGAGTACAAAGATAGCATTGGGGCGCGGTGTCCTTTAAACATTATATGTATATAATAATTATATTGTTGGATTGCGCGGTGTTCTTTGAACAGTTCAATACATCATTGCATATAATATTGTTTTTGTTTGCGCGGTGTCCTTTGAACAGTGAGGAAACTGAGGTGAGCGACATTTTTAACTTTCCCAAATTTTGTTGTTTGTTGGACACCTCAAGAATATTTTTAAATCTAGGTGGTAATTTCATTTTTAAATCAATGATAATTGCATCATTATGCCTCAGGATTGATCAATGCAAGTTACAATAGTTTTATGAAATCCCAAGCAGTTTCTTGTGACAATGTCACGAGTCGACAGCGGCTAGTTATACCCCGGCTTATACCTGCCCGGCAAGGGATCTGCGCGCGCATCCAAGAGTCGACCGTAGCGGTGACGTTTCACCCCCACCACTTCAAAAAGAACACTCTTGCCAACTTCCAAACCGAAACTCCGATTGAATTCTAGTTTTCGACGCTCTCTTCATTCTTACGACAACTCAGTTAATTAAATAATAGAGCATGGTCGAAAATCTTCTTAAACCGGACAGCCCACCTTTAAATGTCTGTCTGTCTGTTTGCCCGGGCTCATACGGCCGAACGGCCAAATAGATTAGCTGAAATTTTAAACAGACATCCGTGAACAGGTAATTTAGACCTGCTAACAAAATGGGGCAATTTTCCATTGCGATTTAAGCTCACAAAAAATTTAAAAATTTGAAAAATTTAAATCTAGATTGCAAATGTTTTACTTAACCATAAGTATAGAAGGCCACAGCCATGGTTATAAAAATTAAATAAAAACAATGATTTCGGTGGCGGAAAAAAAAATCACCAAGTCGGTGGTTATCAACACATGTTTTGTTTTTGTTTTCTTAAATGTCAAAGGCGCTAGGCAATCAAGATAAGGCAAGGTATATTTAGTTATCTATGATATAGGCGTACGCTTCGGTAGGCCTGTTGGGACATTTGGCCAAGAGCATGCTCGCGCCCAAACGAACTCTGTTTCACAAACGTCAGCTGGTAAGTAGAGGAGTAGATAACTCCTCGAAACTAGAGGCGAGCTCTCTAGGGAAACACCAAAGGGTCGTTGTTACACGAGTGAATGAGCCATGTGTTAAATACTTACTAACTATTTTTTTCCCCCTACCTATAGGCCTCCCTAGCCTATCATAGGCTAGAGCGGCGGGATCATGGCCTTACAGTTGACGTGTTCCTTATACAAACTAAACTTAAAAACACTTTTATTTAACCACAATATAATTATCTAACTTAAATGCAAACGTTTGGGACTCAAACACATGGCTCTCCTCACTCGTTCTAACAACGACTTTGGCGTTTCCTAGTATTTATGCAACTAAGCTAATCGAGACGAAGGAGGACGTAAGGGATGAACGCGGGGGGCAAAGGGTGGACAGGCCTGTGCTAGTCAGAACCAGCCACAAACGTTATGGGGAGGGCAGGGGTTCCCCACCCTCGTGGTCGTCTCCGTCTGTGTCTCATCCGTCCGTGGGAGGTAGTCAAAGGGAAGGGGAAAGTTCCCCCGAGACGACTCAAAAAGCTCGCCATTAGTTTTTAGGGAGAAAACTCCCCTAATCACGAGCCAAACCACGAGAAGGGTTTCAAGTTGGAATTTTATGGCCCCAAATTTTTAATTCAAAAAAGTTTTTAAATCAGTTGATGTATTTTCGTGTAAATCATACTAATTGTTCGTTTTTGTTTTAAAAAAAATGTAATAACTGGTCTACGTTTGCTGTTTTTGAATTTTATTATTATCTTAATTTTTTATTAATTGACGTGCTTGTATCATTATAACATATATTATCTAAGGATTTTGGATTGGATATTGCTTTAACGTCTCATATTTATGCAACTTGGCTAATCGAGACGAAGGGGGGGACGTTAGGGATGACGCGGGGGGCAAGGGGTGACAGGCCTGTGCTGGTCGGAACCCAGCCACAACATTAAGGGGAGGCCAGGGGTTTTTCCCCCCCTCGTAGTCGTCCCCCGTCTGTGTCATCATCCGTCCGTGTTGTCTTGTCGTCGCCGTCGGGGAGGTAGTCAAAGGGATGGGGTTCCCCGACGACGACCCAGAGCTCGCCATTAGTTTCAGGGAGTGAAACTCCCCTATTCACGGGCCAAACCGCGAGAAGGTGTAAGTAGCAGCAAAGTAGCAAGAAATGAATATATAAAAATTTCCTCTGGGCTTCAAGGAAAATTGGAGGATTGCACCACGAGAATTTGAAATTTGGAGGCAGAGCTGAAGGAAAAAAATGATGTGATAAAGACACTCGTCGAGAGTGCCACCAGTGTAGGGCTACAAAACGCGATGAAAATTTTAAAAGACGGAGTGGCAGCTAAGACCGTAAGACATTGTCTTTTGGACTATTAAAATACATCATTACTATTATTATAATTATGGGTGGTGCGGGGAGGGGGTTAGGTGCAAGAGTGAGATTAATAACAGGCGACTAGACTAAAAATACACTATTTTTTATAGAAGGTAGGTATGGTATAAATTTGGTATTTTATATTCTATCACAGTATGTGGAAATGTATATGCTCATTTAGAATATCTTCAAAGACACATGATCTAGAGCTGACAGACCCTTAAATAAAACGTTTTATTTCCACCACAACTCTTTTTAGTGGGACAAAACACGAGTAACTTTTTTGACAACAATATTGGGTAACAAACCTAACTGTATGTCATTCATTCATTACAAATACAATGCAAGTATGTGGATGAATAGGAAATAGATGAGCTTTCTCACGATATAAACATTTTAACTGTAGGTAGAGGAGTAGTGTTGTTTTAGGACACTCAACAGTAAGTTTTCCATTGTCATGAACAGAACTTAACACTTAAACACACACAGCCTGAACGAACGGAACAGGTGGTGCCAATACTGGGAAAACGAACACTTTAACTGTGGAGAAATAATTATATAAAGTGAAGAACGCATCAGTCTGGACAGAACAGACATATTCTTCAAGAACAGAACGAAAACACGCCCGCCTGGGACAAGAACAACCGACCGACTGGAGCGAGGCTGCCCGGCCGCTGAGCTGTGTGTACTGATGCCTGTGTTGGTGCCAGTCAAAGGTGCGGGGCGGCGAGGTCATATCGTGTTGCGCGTCAAGTGCATGGAAATTATTCAAAATCGTATTGATGATAGTAGCACATGATGAACTAATTGGTTATGCCCCCGACCCAACTCTCGATGCTTCACTCCCGATGGCTGTTACCATACCCCCTCCCAACTGTCGCAGTCACAATGCAAGGGCTGTTATATTCAACATACTCAACCACTGTGGATTTCTGTTTTTAAACATTACATTATTTAATAAAGCAATTGTTTTATTTCAATGCTAATATAAAAGTGATGTTATTTCTTAAAAAATTTAAACCCGACCAGATTTGCTGTTAAAATAAAGTTGGTAATGAAATAAATTCGAGTAAAAGCGCGAAGAGTTGGGAGTTTCAATTTGGGGCAGTGACCTCACCTCACTCCTCATGCTAGTTCAACCTCGGTGTTCAGTGCACGTTGTGAGTCCGTGACAGTGTTCGTTGTTGTACCCGTATTGAGAGCTAGTTTTCTGTTTTTGCGAAAGCGAGTTAATTGCCTAGAATCCCGGAATGACCAGGCACCCTACAAAAAACAACAGTCTTTTATTGAAGAGAAGCTTTGAAAGTATAAACTGGGTCTTTAATGAAATTAAATGATGTCTAGTAAAATAGTTTCAAAATGCTACACGGGAACTCAAGGAGTCTGTGCAGATTAGAAACTTTGATCATTACTCCTCTCAACAAAACAGAAGGCTTTGTAAAAGTGCAAATAGTTCAGCATTGTACACACTAAACATTGGGGTTTAGGGGGAAAGTTTAGTTGCCTGCTTATGTAGTTAAGGCCCAATTAACCGAATTGTCCATTCTAGACGCAATCAGTGAAAATGCACTAGTCAGGGAAAATTTAGCGGGAATTTTTTTGAAAATTCCTTGGTATTGAGTGATGGATGGCAAGAGCCTTTTTGTATCGAGAGTTTCGTAATGCGAGTCGCCTTACTGAGCCCAAGGTGAAACGAACCTTAGGACGTTATGATAGCTAAAGGCAGGGTAGTGTGCAATTGTTCTGGGTTTTTTTGTAATAGTATTATATTCGTACAAACCCGATATATTTGTATGTGTGACAAAACATTATTCTATTACTACTAAAAAAATCTTTTATTCAATCATATCATAAGATAATCATCACATAAGAACTTTTTTTAAAACAACTAAAAAATAAGATAAAAAAAAACTCGCACAGAACCGGTCAAACTTGTAATTTTGTCAAAGCTCTGCAACCAAAATAAATAAAACAACCTGTACGAACGGAACTGGGGCAAAGACTTCACTGAGATCACAACCCTTTACCGAGCAGCAAGACAAGAGTATGTAACGAACAAGACTATGTACTGTGGGGTCGAACACGCAACGAAAAGCGAAGACATACACATTCGCCTGCGACAAGAACAACAACCGACTGCGAGGCAGCCGTTGCGCTGTGGTACTGTAACATGGCTAGATGGCAGTCCAAAGGTGCGGAGGGGCGAGGTCATATCGATGTAACACGTCAAGTGCATTGAAATTATTCAAAATAGAATTGATGCCGTAGCACATCAACTCTAAGATATGGGGAATCATTAGTTGTTCGCGAAAATGCGAAGCAGAAGATAACCATACCATAAAACACCTGGGTACTTGAAAATGATTATGTAGGTTTCCCAAGTCAGGAACTTAGTAATAGGAGTAGGCCCTTCCAAAGCCAGAAGTTGAACGATTACTCTTGGCTTGCATATTAACACGTTAAAAAAAGGTGTGTTCCTCAATGCAAACAGTCTCGATATTGGTAAAGGTACACATCAAAACCCTAAACAAATTAGTTTTGGATCCATTCACTAATTGGAAAAATGCGATAGAGGTTTTTCAAAGCCATGGATCAACCAGGTATCATCGTGATAACATGGTTGCAGCAGACAATTTCATGTCAGTTTATGAAAATAGGCAAGAAAACATCATTATGCAGTTGGATTCTCAGGCCAGGGAAGAAGCTTTGAAAAACCGAGAAATGCTAGGAGCTATGATAGATACTACTAGTTTGTGTGGAAGGCAGGAGATAGCTCTACGTGGTCACGTAGTTTGGGGCAGAATTGAACTCACGGAATCCCAGGACAATGATGGAAATTTTAGGACCTTGTTGCGGTTTAGGGCTAACTTCGGCGACACCCTTTTAAAAACGCATAAGTCCAAGCAATGCTATGTATTGTATATATGCCCACATATTCAAAATGAGCTATAATTTCTATCTTTGCCAAGGAAATTCAGAAAGTGATAAAGTATCGAATCCAGAAGGTCAAATTCTACACAGTTTTGGCACACGAAACAACTGACATAAGTCGCGTTGAGCAGTTTTCGTTGTGGGATTCGATATGTTTGATATCAAAGAAAGCAACTAAGGAAAGATTTCTTGACGTTCGTTCCGGTGTACGACATGACAGGAGCTGGGCTGGCTTCTACAGTGAAGAAACACTAGCAAATCTTGGGCTGGACCTTGCCAATATGGCGGTCAAGGAGACAAACAGCAGAGGGAATTCAGTTGGTGTTTTACCCGGGAGTGACAACAACCGTGAACATGTTGAGATTCGGGTTTACCACGCAAAAGCGTAAAGTCAGTGAATCGGTGACGGAATTAGAAACCAAAAATGTATAACAATTTAAAGTGTTAAAAATTGGAAATACGATGCTTCATATATTAATTCGGATTAACAGTTTCAAGTGACGGTCAGCTGCCTTTGTGTGTTGTTTGTGGTAAAAACACTCAGCAATGTATCAAACCGAACAAATTAAAAAGGCATCTCGATACAGACATTCAGCATTAAAAGACAAAATCAGTAGATTTTTTTTGAGCGCAAGAAATTTATTTCAAAAGTCAACTGGAGGTTATGACAACCTCTGCTAACACACCTACGGCTGCCCAAAGCGTTCACTTTTATGATTATCTTATAGAATTGATCAAAGGCAAAAAACATTTACTATCGGTGAGGGTCTAATTAAACCGTGGGATTATTGACGTATGCAAAGAGATTTTGGGAGTGCGGCTTGTAAAAAGTTTAACCAGATACCGCTCTCGATGATACTGTTTCAAGAAGAATGAATAGTATTTCCACTAATATTGGGAAAAACCAACAATTGATCAACCGAGAGTGCTGTTATAACCGTAGGAATTTACGTACAGAGAGAGAGAGAGAGAGCATGCTCTACCGGGCTCAAAAGGCAGGACTACACTGTTAAAAAATAGGGGGAAAAAACACCTACATTGTATGTAATAAAGTCCCACCTCGTGTAGGGGGAAAAATAAAAAACACCAAATGTATGTGTAAATCCCAGTTTAAACCCCACAATGTGCGGATAATATTACCCAAACATGAAGGGTTTAATCCACCCAATGTAGAGTGAAATTAACACTTTTTGTAATAGGAATAATCCCACTACTTGGTATGTGTTTATACCTAACCATGTAGTGTTATTTTACTGTGACGTGAGTCTACTTTTCACATCCTAGTTAAAGTATATTTCCCCTACAATGTAGGGTGGTTTCCATTCCAAATCTTTAGAGACCCCACGGCCATGTTAAATTTAAAATTTTGTACCTAAATTGACAAGACGAGATAATTTATTCACCATGGATTGATTTGTACATAATACAAATATAGGTTTCGTCAGGAAAGATAGAAAATAGTAATAGAATGTAAATACACAGTAGACACACACATACACACGATATATACAATATATTATACAATCGTAGGTCTAATACAAGTAGGCCTTCAAATGAGTAAAAATATAGAAAAGTTACAATAGTTACAATAACAACAATAGTAATAAGATATGGGGGTATGCCTCCAGTACAATAATAAATTTATATCATCATCCCAAGACCTGGAGATAGGTGGCAAGATCAAGTACAGGCAGATGTGGAGGAGAGAGGAGAGGAGTGGGAAGTGGTTGAAGAGAGAGAAAGATGGTGGGAGGACAGGAAAAAGTGGAGAGACTAGAGAGTTGGTGTTACGACAAAAAAATAAGGAGGAAGATGAGGTGCCGAGCTTGGCAGGCCGGTGCTGATTCGGTGATGCCCAAGATTTAGGTGGAAACACCCCTTTACCCAACTAAACGATGTTGGAACAAAGTGAACCACACATCAAGTTCATTTAAATGATACTACGAGCGCTAGTTGACTTTCGCTAGCTCGCGTCAAAAGTCGACTGGATTTCCGCTAGGCTTCGCTATCGTGGCACAGGCCGCGTTTGCAAGACCTTGGCTTGCGTCCTTGGCTCGCGTCTACGCATGAAGTTCATACGAGCGCTCACAGAGGTCGCCACACGAGTTTCACTGATAATCGTTCGTCAGGCCCTGATCAAGATCGGGCCAGATGGGGGAATTGGGACCATAAAGATACCATACTGTTAGTACCTAGAGTCACCACCATGTCTGGGATTAATAGCAATTTGAACGAACCAAGATGTCTTCTTTAGGTTTGTTTGGTTTACTACACGAACCTACACTTTACACTAGGGTAGGCTCTCAAAGTCTAAAAAGCTGTAAAGTGTAGCCGTTTGGTTTGAAGTTACCATACTATAGCTAAGCAGATTGAAGATTCCAATATGGCCGAATAATTTGGCATATTGACATTGGATTATAACTCCCTTTTTATAGAAAGTAGGCTAGTTATTGGTAGGGAGAAGTGAAAGGAATGAAAAAACGGATGCACAACAAAAACACGTTTCCAACTGCTTTTGATGATGATAATGATGATGATGGCATTTGATTGAGTAAACACAAAAATCTCTAACTTGGCCTATAGCCTAGCTACTAATTCTCTTAGCAAGTACTTGGAGGAGTGTACAACATAAAAACCCATAACCAATAAATAAATAAAAATTAGAATCAGCAGGCTGCTCAAATACTAAGTAGTATCTTTTATGTATAAAACATAATATATCTCTTGAGCATGTCACATAAGCATAGGTCCATGAATTTACTAGTTATGGATAATCATAAGCACCCTAGTTATAGACACATTTGGCAAATTAGGCCTAGTTTTATAGTTGTATCAAAGATTACACTGTATCGTTGGTTGTATGCTAGACAGCAAGATCATCCTCTTTTCAAACGGAAAGGCATTTTTGTAAAGCCTATAATTAAATGAACATATGTATTTATTTATCTATGGTTAAATAAAGAACTTAATTAACTTTAACTATTATATTATATATTGCATGTAGATATATTTGTTTTGTTACGTACACAGCCCGAGAGGAACCCACCTCGACTGGTTTACAAATTAAGTGATGGCTATAATCGAAAAGAATGTACATAATACAACAAAATTAAATTAAAAATCGATGTTACAATATGAATATGATACAATGAATTATTAAATTCAATTTAAGGTTCGACAAAGTTTTGAACATCTGACAGAGTCACAAAGCTATTAAAGATACCTAACTTTAAGAAAGAAGACAGCCCTATTGATTTTTTTGTAAAATTAATTTTGTGAGCGATCACCTCACATTTTGTCCTTGAACCCTCTGAGTGATTTGCCTAGCAGCATGATGGAACCAAATCTTGAATTATGTTTGGATAACCAACTTGGTCAGTACACTAATGTGACTGTCGAGTGCAAATTTTCGCAGACTTATCTGCTCTATTTGTGCAACCAAATGCAGCGCAACTAATAACACTCATGTGCAGCTCCTGTCACAATGACCAACTAGTGTATAGCAAATACGCAATTGCTTTACTTGCCGACAAATCGCATACAATCTAGAACTAGGCCCATCTAGAAGTTGCCAAAACAAGAAGCCAGCTTGGAACTAACAGTATGGTAACTCTATGGGTTTGACTTCGTGTAGTGTAAAGTGTAGCATTTCTACACGACCTCAGGTGTAGGTGTAAAAATTTAGGCGCAAAATTTGAAGAGAAACCGATTAAAACATTATGAAAGACACCTTGTAATGATGACTAATATATAGGTAGAGTCGTAACGGCCTATGCCGAATATCTACGGAAAAATTTTGCTCCGCTCATGTAGTACTTCGCGAACATTGTAGGTGACGTGTTTTAAGTTTCTCAAAAAGTTAAAGTTTGATCATGATAATATGAAACAACCTTACGGGAAAATTATGTTTCTCGAAGTCTTATAAAAAATATAAATAAGGGTGCATAGAGAATATTACGAAATAAGAAAGTAACAACAAATATGTAAGGTTATAACATTAGGCCAATAGGCCTATACTGATAAATAATTATTGACTTCTCAAATCGCCCCTGCAAGTATTATTATACTTTTTCAAAAATCATCCCTGAGGCTGGCGCGGATACGAGCTTAGCTTTCGTTTTTTTTTTTGTAAACGGTTAATTGGATGAGTGTAGCGAGCGAAGCGAAGATTCCATTTCACTACACTGGAGAAAAAAATCCGGAATGTTTTTTTTTCATTCTTTTTTTTTTTTGTTTGTTAACACGATTCCGGCTAAACCGATACTCCAATTAGGATGAAATTTTCTGGAGGTCTTCGAAATCTCTGAACTTAGAACTGCCACGTTTTTGAGCGCAATCGAAAAATTATTTCTCATGAAAATCGCAATTTTACGATTTTTTTCCAATTTTTAAAAATTTCTTCGACTTTTAACACCTACATGCTTTATCCGATTGTAATGATTTGTTCCACAGAACCTTTATTTTATGAATTGATATATTCGTGTGAAATTTGAGGGGAATCAAAAAATTATTTTCCATGAAAATCGTAATTTTACGCTTTTTTCGTTTTAAGAAATTACGCTCATCCAACAACGTGCCTGAAAAAGCGTTTGCGAAGCTTCCTCGTAACATTTATCATATTTCTCAATAACGTTGATAAAGAATCAATCTTTGAGATATTACGCGTATTCTTAAAACTATTTTCTTGATTTCGATTAAAAAATTCGTAAAATCTCCGTAATTTTTTCAAATTTGGTCAACTTCGGGAATTTATAGTAAGTGTACAGATTTTTTACGCATATTTGCATACTGGATATCAACGTTCAAACAACGTGGACGTTTTGGTGGGAATTTCCTGAATTGAAATCGATGTTTCGGATTTCCCATTTTTTCACGTTTTATACTTATGTCTCGCAGTGGATCTTTGAAGCTTATTGTTTGCAACCAAGTGTTGATATCAATACACTAGGGAAACGCCAAAGTCGTTGTTAGACGAGTGAGAGAGCCATCAGTCATGTGTTGAGTACCCGGGAACATTTGCATTTAAGTTTGATAATTATATTGGTATAAATAAAAGGGTTTTTAAGTTTAGTTGGTATAAGGGCGCGTCAACTGCAAGCCCATAATGCGCCGCTTTAGCCTATGATAGGCTAGGGAGGCCTAAGGTAGGGGGAAAGAAAAGTAATGTCAGCGGGTACTCAACACATGGCTCACTCACTCGTTTAACAAAGACTTTGGCGTTTCCCTAGTATAATCTTTACACAAACATTTGTGGTCACAGACCCTTGTTGAACAGATAGGCTACACCCCAGGCTAAATGGAACGGCCGGTGTATGACCCCTAGAAAACAGGTACTTCCTCCAGCGTCAATGTATGAAAAATTAAAGACGATTCCGTCTGGGCTCGGGGTAGAATTGGCCCAGAGCATGGCTCTGCTAATCGAGCAAGTTGATTCAAGAGAAAAAGTCCACCTCGTAAACATTAAGTAATAAGAGGGAAGTATATTAGGCCTATGCGTACTCCGCAAAACTAGAGGCGAGCTCTGGTAATCGTCGTCGGAGAGACCTTCCCCTTCCCCTTGACGACCTCCCCGACGACGGTGACAATGACATAACGAACGATGACAAAGACAATGACAAATACGACGTGACAAATTCCCCTTCCTCCCCTTACCCTGGCTGGTTCTGACCAGCATGGGCCACTCCTCCCCATCCCCTAGGCTAGAGTGGTGCATTATGACCTAACGGTTGACGCGTCCTAAATCCAAATTAAAAAAAAAAAAAAAAATTAGGCCTAGGCGAACAGAGAAAGTGGTTTGTAGTTTTTTGGTTTTAGGGTGCGTCAACCGTTTGTGTCGTCGTTGTCGCCGTCTTTGTTATGAAAAAAGGCTAGTCCCATACGTCCCAATTTAGTTTTAGTTTATTTGGATTAAGGGTGCGACAACCGCAAGGTCAAAAAGCGCCACTTTGCCTAGAGGATAAAGGAAGGAAAATCCCATGCGGGTGCTTGTCATAAATAGCCACGGGTAAAGGTGAAAGCAAACGGAGGGTTCTCGCGTCGTGGTCGTCATTGTCTTTATTGTCATCGTTCGTTTGGTCCTGGTCGTCGTCGTTGGGAGGGTCGTCAGAGAATATGGGGTCCCCGACGACGACTGCCAGAGCTCGCATTCTAGTTTCGGGAAGTAATACTTTCCTTCTTACTAGTTGATGTTTGCGAGATAAAATACGTCCCTTCCAGAGCCATGTAATATGCGCAGCTTAGGCAAACGGAAGCGTACTCCTAGACTTCCTAGCATATAGGTTAGAATAAAGTAGGCTAGTTTATGAATTAAATTATATACGTCATATTACTTTAAGATTGATTTTATTACACTGTTTTGTAGATCATCACCAGCCCAAACGAAGTGTATAATACTATCCATGTTAGCCAGAATTTTTTACAGAATGACAGAAGCCATGCATAACAAAAACAAAATAATAAACATCGACTTGGTTCATCTGATCGCGAACTTTCTGAATTGTTTGTTGCACAGGCTGTGTGCTATTTTACTATGGCTATTTTAAACATTTGCAATCTAGGTTCAAATTTTTCAAATTTTTATTTCTTGTGAGCTTAAATCGCAACGGACATTGCTCATTTTGTTAGCAGTTCTAAGTTACCTGGTCATGGATGTCTGTTTAAAATTTCGGCTCAATCCATTTGGCTGTTCGGTCGTTAGAGCCCGGACAAACAAACAGACAAACATATATTTAACATACAGACAATGGTCACGGCCAGGCCCGAACGAGTAGCATTATAGACTTAGTTTCGCTGCGCTCTCTCGTCTAAAAGTAAAATTTGGTAATGATATTACCAACCGTTCTGCAGAAATCATCAACATCCGAGTGCGCGCGCATTTGAGTTGGGCGTTGAGTGACATTTCTTTAGTGATGGACAATTACAATGTATGAGACGGAGTTTTATGTTTTGTGAAAGTTCCCGAAGTATTGCACTAATTCTATTTTATTAAATTTCACGAAGAACAAGTAAAACTCTTACATTTTATTTATACTAGCAAGATGTTTTGAGGTTGCTCACAAACATGCTAGAATTAGTCGATCTATTGTTTACTAAAAGAAAATGTACCTTTTCAGTTTGGGTGGGGTGGGGGGTGAAGCTTAAGCCGAGTGGCGTCAAATGTTTAAATCCGGTTCTATGTAGGCATAACATGGCTATTGTCTACTTCCTGTTATGCTACTTCCTGTTGCCTTCAAAAGTGAACGTGCAATGAAACGACTACTTATTTCTTTCATTATTGCAATTATTAGAAATGTGAATCAGTGAGTATCTCCCAAATATGAACAACACTGGTCAAATTACTAATAATTACAGAACTGTCACTGTCACTCGCACAGGGTACTGGCTAAGTTATCTATTATTGGTTTACTTTAACGTTTGGAACAAGTGCAAGTGTGCAACCCGTGAACCAAACGATTAAATTAATTTCATGATGTTGCCGACAAACTCTATTTCTTCAATTTCCGCTCAGACTAGTTAAAATAACAATGTACAATGTTTTTATTTATATTTCTTAAATCTTTGGGAATTTTTTTTAAACTAAAAGCAGACCGTATTTAAATTTAATGGTCGCTGCCTCCCTGGCGCGGGTATTTGCATTGTGATTTACAATTTTCTTTATCCCGTCTGGGCCCGGGGTAGAATTGACCCAGAACATGGCTCTGCTAATCGTATTACAAGGCGATTCAAGAGAAAAATGTCCACCTCGCAAACATCGGATAGTACGAGCCCGAAATAAATCACAAAATTCTATTTATTTTTGTAACTTATTTTTAAAGTTATTATCATAAAAATATCCACACGCACACACCACAAAAACTACAATGATTTTAACGTAGGTAAATCGTTTAAATCCAAATCCGCCAAGCAAACCAAATTGACAGGTTGTTTACGAAGGCTATGCACATTGCGGGATCAGGGCACATATTATCAACAGTAAAAATAATTGTCCGTTTCACGAGATTGGTAAATTACCACAAATTACCCGCTTGATGATTTATTTACGAGCTTTAAAGCTTTCCAGAGTAAATACCTCTGCATTCCGCGTCAAAACCTGGTTTACACGAGCTCATCCATCAGTCTTCAAATTGTGGGGGGAGGGGGATTCTTCGGCGAGCATTCAACCATCGTCATCACAATTCTAGGAATCATATTATATCATATGTTGTTTTGTTCGGAAAGGTTCGGAAAGGCCTCACTTTTGCACACACTGTTGTGCCACTTTTCACATAATCATTCATGCAACGTTCATATCTATCTATACTCAATTACGAGATAATAAAGTATATTTTAAGGAAGTATATAAAGGAGGTAACAATATAGTAAGTTAATAATCAAATTTGGCAAGAGTAATAGAGCCGTCAAATTATCACATGGAAATCATCAGAATAGTTAATGAGGAGACCAAGGTATGAATATTGAGAGATTGTTTACGAAATAAGCATAATTATGACAATCTCCTACTTGGTGGTTTATGGGCCAGCAACTGCCACATTGTTATTTACATTGTTTGTATCTTTTTTCTCATTGCGACAATATTTGTATAGACAATTTATTATTGATCTTCTTCGGAATGGATTTGTTTTGCATAACAAACCAGACTTAGTCACACTGTGAGCAGGTCCAGGAATTTGCCGTTGCATGAAATCTGTGCATTTCATCAGGTTGCACAGACAAGAGTAAACGTAAATTTTCAGAACACTCGCTTGTGCATGTTTTCGGAAATGAATAATACTGATTTAGTCTTCTTGCGAATATCGTGCGTAAAAACATCTTCTACAAGATGGTGTGAAGCCTTGGATGGTAGGCACACATACTAGGAATACTGTCTGTAGTATCGGTAGTATTCCTAGCAAAGCCATAAGCATAATTATATATCGCCAGTCGACCAATGTATAATGATAGTTTTTTCATTTTTATGGTGTGATTTTTTTGTGTTTAGTAGTATTTAATTTAAAATTCTTTAGGCCTGTACATCACACTGTATAGCTTGTTCTGTTTGGTGATTTTTTTTTTGTGACTTTTTTAATTTCTGAATTGTAGTAAATAATAATAATATGATTCCTAGAATTGTCATGTCGATAAATAAATTTAAAATACATATTTATAAATACGGGCAGTAGCCCTGTAAAACTACACTCAAATAAGTCTTGTTAAATAAGAAAATACAATTTTAGGACGTATCATGTTCTTTTTATAGCCAAATTAATAAATAAAATGATTCCAATTCCAAGATGACGTAATTTATTAATTTTGTTATAAAGAACATGACTAGTAATAAAATTGTATTTACTTAAATAACCTCACTGTTCTAATAATCTCAGTATTTATAGCTTGTTCAATTGAATCTGTGGTTACATCTTACATTAGATTACTATACCAATTATCTAATAACTCACATAGATAAAACACTTTTTGTGGACGATGTTTTTTAATTGGGTTCGATTAATTTTTTGAAACACGTGTTGTTTTCTGACTCACCAACCCGTGAGTCAACAAATTAAAGCGGCCCATTGAGGGCCTGGCTGAAAATGTATCTGTTATTAAGTACATAAAATCGTACAAAAAAAAAAATCACTTATTTTGCTCTAGAAATTGCCCCGAAACCACATCCAGTTAAAGTAAAGTGAGAACTCAACTCATCTTGTGCATTAATAAAATTAGGCTGTTTTAGCTGCATATTTCACCATTATTTAGAATACAAATTCACCTTAGAACTCGTTTTAGGCCATTGAGGTCAAAAACCTCCACTGAAAGTGTGGAAAGATGTACAATATTATTGACTGGTGATTATTTTTCATGTTTTATTGTCTAGATTCCTGCGTGAGGCAGTTTATTGACAATACTTCCTCACACTTTGTACATTTGATCGTTCTTTAAAAGCATTTACATAAGCCTTAGGCCTATAATATTATAACTATTAATATTTTTTATTTTTTATAAATTATGTCCATTTCTTCGATATACAAATAAAACAATGAGAACCGAAATACCTTTTAATGAAAGTCACACAATTTCCAGGGTTGGGTAAGTTTGTGTACAAATGTGTGGCTCGTTGGTCTTGTGGTTAGCGTATTTGCTTCCAATGCAGAAGGTCCAGGGTTCGATTCCCGCTAAAGTCAGAAGTTTTTTAACTTCTGATTTGGACTTAAGTCCATCAGTTCTTGTCTTAGGAGTTTGTAAACGGTGACTTTGGAGCCGTCCTAGCAACGAAGCACATAATAAATTTCAGAGTTGTTCTGAATCGGCCTTGTTGATTCTGGCGTTGATTCGCGGGTGTTCTCACTGTCCATATACTCCAAGAAACGAAGCTTCCAAATAGGCTTGACCCGGAACTAATTGGTACAGAATTTTTGCTTATCATATCATAAGTTGTTGGTTATGTATACCTACACATGCCAGAGAAACTTTACCGCTGTCCGACCCCTAATTTGCATAATTAATTAATTAGTCAAATCTAATTAAAATCAATATTCTCTGAATTTGAACAATTTTTATGCAAATGTGTATCAAACTAGATTAACCAAACAATTTTGAATCTGGAAAAAAATATAATTAAAACATTCATGGTTCCATCACCCTTAATTAATAATTTATAATTATGACAGCATTTTTAATCAGATGACTCCTGTGTCTAGTTGATAACATTGATAATTGTTGCGACGGTTGTATTTATTAGAGGAGTATAATAGGTAATCTGTGTATAAACTTTACCGCATTTGAAAACACATAAACATGATAAATTTGCATAATTAAAAAATCTGACATAATTATGCATTAGGAAAAGTTTCAAGTAATTTGAACAACATCGATATGGGTATCAAATGAAAGATACAGATCCGTAGGTTTTTATATAAATATATTCAGGAAGGTAAAATCATCTGTAATTGAAATTGCAGTAAAATGGGGGGGGGGGATGGGGGGGGAGGATTGAAGTCACAAGCTCAACATGTTCTAAGCGCCTTCAAACATACCCATCATGCAATATCTACACTGCAGTCAGATATCAATTAGTATTTATTAATGTTTTTTTCATCATATAAAGAGTCGATTTACCTTATCACAGATTTTTTTCAAATTAAATTATTATCAAAAGTTTAATAAAATGTGAAAACAGAATACAATAATGACTTTTTTTTCCTCGAAACTTGTTTTGTCTTCGCAAACCACATAATATTGAGTTCACAGATTTGGTTAACAACATTGTTTACATAATTTTCTCATTTCGTATCCTTGATTGTACTAACTTGTAAATGACGTATATTTTTTGTATATTTTCTCTCTATTTATGTACCTCCATTGATTATTATGTTATCCTTATTATGATTATACGATCATTCAACAAAGTTTGAAGATGTAGAGCAAACTATACGTTAAACAGAAAAGATAAAAACGTATTCAAATCTACAATATTGGCCATTCCTTTACTTAGCGATGTCAAAAGTTGGAATTCCAACACGGGATTGTGTTTTTAAATGCATTTCACCCAACACCATAAATGTGTAGGCCTACATGTGTTTCATAACGTTCTTCAGAGAATGATTTAGCAAATGCATTAACTTTTGAATGAAGCACAACGCCACCAGCATTATTTGAATCTCCAGGTATTCCTATAAGCAACCTCAGAAGTTTGCCATTGGGGGTACGCTCTTTTGAATATAACACATCTAGAAGCTGATAAATGAATAGAGTGAAAATTAACCAGTGCATAACTATTGCTTTGTGATCGATGGGGGGCTTTTACTGCATTGGATATACCTTGGTCTAGAGACAGTACACCCATGCAAGAACTACGTAGATCACATTAAAAGCAATATACCCATGCCACTGTCGTATTTTTTGGTAATGACAATGGAGCATCGACGAAATTCACTATACATTTTAAGTGAATTAACCGGTGGTAGCAAATGTAGTACAATCAAGTTTGAGCCAATCATGGTAGGTAGATAAGAGATACGTTTCTGTCTCACCCAACGAACAAATCAAGATTCTTTCAACTTTTGGCATCGAGATTTCAATCAAATAACATCACAGTACTTCCAGCAAAAGCTGACGCAGATGTTTTAATTGCAATATCGGCAGTAGAGTACGCCATCATTGAGTACACCACACTTATTGGAGATAACAGCGACTTGCCAATGCTGCTATTATGTTACCACTTCAACCTAAAAACTCCTGCTTATGAACTCATCTTCAAATCAGAGTTGAAATCTGGTACCACTAAACAGGCTATATGGGATAATGCGTTACACAACAACCAAGCTAGGTAATTAAGTGTGCTGTTGTTCACCATTCATACATGCAATAACTGGATGCGACACCACTTAAAAAATGTTTGGGATTGGTAACGGTTTACCATTAAAGAAATTTGAACTCGATATGAAAATGCATTCAGGTGTTTTCAACAATAGCATTTCTACAATAAATGAGATTGTTGAATGCGGTGAGAACGCAATGGCAAATCACACCTAAGTCTCAATGAACTACGAATAGAGAAGTTTAGTCAGAAACTTATAACTGATAAAAAGGTTATCCAGCCTGAGACACTGCCACCTACATCAGCAGCATCATACTTCAAGTACAAGTTTGGCTTGAAAATAATTCTCCTGATCCTTTGAAATTTGCATGAACTCTTTCAGAAAACGGCTTTGTACCTGTGCCTTACGGACATGCATCGTATCTTCTCTCAACAATACGATGTAATTGTAAAGTAGAATGTTCGAATTAAGGTGCAATTGCAAAGAATGTTCCAGTGTGTGTAGAAATTGCCAAGGTGTAAATTGTGCAAATTCGCTATCAATTTATTTGGATGCTTCCTACGACAGTGATCAGGACATCAATGCTATTGGCGTGGATGACGTCTAGTTAAGCTCTGTTTGAAACGCATTTATCACAAAAATAAATATCATAATGTTAATAATTTGTATCCAATATTTAGAAGGTTGTGAAAAAAGGGGGAAATTAATTTGTCATCAGTTTAAAATTAATTAATAAGGCTTATTAAGGCGATCGCACATCTGTGAAATTTCTACACAGGTAGTCCAAGCTATCAGTCTTGAATGGTCAACCATCAAAACAATAATAATTGTTTTTAATTCTTAGCTGGACCTGGAGGCATCTTATCAAAAATGCTATGATAACTATAAGCAATTTAATTATGATGATTTAAACCAGAACCACATTTTTTGTTTTTAGTTTCGTTAGAAGGTTAGAGTAATACATTGAGAAGTATTTTTTTATCAAAATCGGTGAAAAAAGCCAAAATATGAATTTTAATTAGTTTGTCGCTTTAATTAATTAGACTAATTAGGGCGGTCGGACAGTGGTAAAGTTTCTACACAGGTTGCCAAAGTTGACGGTCTTGAATGTACAACCATCAGAACAAAAATCGTTATTTGTTATTCGATACGGGAGGCATCTGATCAAAAATTCTATCATGATTATAAGCAATTAATTATGGTACTTCAAACCAAAATTACATGTTTGAAATATATTTTTTGTAGTAGGTTGGATTCTCCACTGAAAAGTGTTTTTTTCCGTTTTTTTCCGTGAAAATATTCAAAATATGAATTTTTATGAATTTTCACATTAATTAATTAAGCTAATTAGGGCGGTCGGACAGCGGTAAAGTTTCTACACAGGTTGTCCATGTTGCTGATCTTGAATGTACAACCATCAAAACAATAATCGTTATTTGCAATTCGATACGGGAGGCCTCTAATCAAAAATGCTAGGATAATTATAAACAATTAATTAAGATGATTTAACCCAAAAAAGTATTTTTTATATTTTTTATATTTTCTAAATATGTTGAATTTATCATCTGAGAAGTATTTGAGGTACGAATCTGTAAAAATAATGAAGATATGAATTTTAATTAGTTTTTACATTTTAATTAAATATGCTAATTAGGGCGGTCGGATAGCGGTAAAGTTTCTTTTTCATATAAAGATAACCTTAACAAATAATATTTTGTATACAAAAATTCTGTACCAATTTGTTCAGGGTCAAATGGTTCGTTTCTTGGACTAATACCACTGATTGCTATATTTCCTATTAAAAATATCGATCTTTGGTTGGTTATCGCTCACTCGTCGATTGCGTCGGGGCCTGCAAGGTTGGCTTGGTCGCTTTGATTTAAAGTCCCCCACTGAAAATCAGTTATATAACTGAGTGGGTAGACTCTAAATAAAATTATTATTATTATTATTATTATTATTATTATTATTATTATTATTATTATTATTATTATTATTATTATTATTATTATTATTAATTTTATTATTATTATTAACTAATTTTAAGTTTACTTTCTTGTCTTTAAAAGTAGAAGATTGTTTGAAGCCATAATCGGAATGTGGATGGTTAGTAAAGTAATATTTTAACCTGGTAAAGTGACGAGGAATGGTATAAACAAATACCTGGTCGAGCGAATAGCTATTTGCCAACTGCCAATGTGTCCTATTCCTTCCCCCTCCCCCCCCCCTCAATATAGCAAACTTGTATTGCTTTTTCTCTTATTAATATGCTATCAGTAGTGAGTTAAATAGTATCCAATTAAGTACAAATAAAATGCCTTATCAGTATAGCCGAGCTCTCGCAAACTAAGTTTTTACGCCGAACGTAGAGGTTTATTCTGGATCACTTCGAAGCTCCATCGTTTGTCCATCCGAGGGGTCTATTTACTAGCTCGTGCGACTATAGTCGATCGACAGCGACAACTTTGTAAAAATAATAAGTTATGCATAGAGCGGTAGTCTTGCAATTCATGCTTGTCAGTGAAGTAAATTGTTATATAACCCTAGGGTTCTATTTCATAAGTTGTCACATGTGTTATTCTATGAACAAAGTTGTCGCTGTCGTTCAACTACTGACGCATGCGCTAGTAAATAGTTTTTAGTTTATTTTGATTTAAGGGTGCGTCAACCGTTAAGTCATATTGTTTCGCCGTGGCGGTCGTTGACCCCCTGGTTGTGGTTTAAACCAAAATGTTAAGTAAGTATAACAAATAATAAAATTTACAGTTTATGACATGCATTTAACAAGCAAGTCAAACTGTGAGCAGTTCTAGGAATTGGCCGTTGTCATGAAATCTCTGCATTCCATCAGGTTTCACAGACACGAGTAAACGCAGAATAGCGAATCTCTCTACTCCCCGTCCATTTCGTTGATTTACTGATTTTGATTGATTGATTGATTATTGATTGATTGATTGTGATTGATTGATTGATTGATTGATTGATGTTGATTGATTGATTGTCTTTATTTAAGGCGTGATTAAGGCCAGTTGGGCCTTCTTTAACATCCAACCTTATAAATGTGCGTACATTGTGTAATACAGCAAATTATCGATATAATTTAAATTATACCTAGATATGAGGATAAGTACTAATTTTTAATACAAACTATGTTAACTATGTTAACTAACTCATTCATCCGTCCCATTCATCCATCACATTCATTCAATTTGAAAATATAAAGCTGTCAATAAAAGAGCAAAGTCACCTTCTGTTCATAAGTACATTCCGTCATGATTGCGGAGTTAGCTAATGTTTTGGCTATTATTAAAGTACCGGTATAGTAAGTTTTAGTTTTAGATTTAAATACACTGAGATTATCATAATAAACATCCCTTTTCTACTGGAAGTGCATTCCAAGTGCGAATTGCGTGTATCCTAAACGAATTATCTAATAATTTCGTCCTGTGGATAGGAAAAGCGAGCTGCGTACCTGATCTTGATCTTGTGTTGAAAGTGTGATTAGAATGAAGGTAATTAAAGTGTGCAGCTAAGTAGGTCGGAGAAGATGTTGAGAGAATGCGGTGGGTGAGACAAACTGAATGAAGGTTACGTTAAGCCGGTCTTTCAGGCGGATCCATAAACCTGGAGTGATGTGATCAGATTTTCTTATTCCTAGGATAAATCTAACACAAGAGTTCTGAACACGTTGAAGACGAATTGACAGGTCCTCTGTCGGGTCATTGTTCACTACGTCACAGTAATCGAAATGGGGCGTTATTAGTGTTTGTACGAGAAGGGTCAGAAGTTTGGTCGGGAGAAAATTCTTTAGTCTGTTTAGAGACTGGAGGGCTGAGTAAACTCTTTTACATATTATGTGTTTCATTTGGTTATTCCATGAAAGGTCATCTGACATATGCAGTCCTAAGTTTTTTACGTTTTGTTGGAAATGAATTACTGCATCCCGTCTGGGCCCGGGGTAGAATTAGCCCAGAGCATGGCTCTGCTAATCGTAAAAGGCGATTCAAGAGAAAAAGTCCACCTCGCAATCATCAGCTAGTAAGAGCGGAGTATCTTACTCTCCGAAACTAGAGGCGAGCTCTGGCAATCGTCGTCGGGACCTTGCCCCCTTCCCTTGACGACCCCCCGGCGACGATGACAATGACGCAACGAACGATAACAAAGACGATGACGATCGCGACGTGAGAAACCCCCCTTCCTCGCCTTACCTGTGGCTGGTTCTGACCAGCATGGGCCCCCTCCTCCCCCCCCACCCCCCCCTTAGGCTAGAGTGGTGCATTATGACCTAACGGTTGACGCGTCCTTAATCCAAATAAACCAAAAAAACATTGTTTAAGGTGATCGTATGAATATTCAAAGTGGTCACTTTCGCGAGCAATTTGTCAAGGAATATGATCATTACGTCAACGGCTTCTAGTTTGTGTACAATATACCCACTTGTCCATTAAATGTACAATTACAATTTGTATACGTCTTTGTGAATATAGGTAGGCCTATGCTGGACGACGCTTAGGGAGACGAAGACCCTCAACTTCGCCTCTCCCCCCCCCCCCCAACCCCAACCCCCCACAGAACATAGTGTTGCTATTTTTCAATTTATTATTTCTTGTTGGTTTAAATCGCAATTGACCTAGATGATTTTGTTAGCAGTTCTCAGTAAACTCGTATCGGATGTCTGTTCTAAATTTCAGCGCAATCTTCGGCTGATTTTCGATGTACACACACACACACACACACACACACACACACACACACACACACACACACACACACACACACACGGAAGCGCCGTTTGAGTTGAATGGAGACACTCAGTCGCTCCGCTCCCTCGTTTAATTAGGGATTAAAATATAATATTTGGTTCACAATTCGTGTTCGTGAATTAACCCGTATTGACTTTTTCCTCGGATCCTTTTTTTGAAGAAATTGAATGATGTGATTATGGCGTGAGCTCCGATTCCAGGAACACCGAACATTTACTTGTAACCTGTGTAGAAATGACAATGCCAATTTAGCTATAAATAAATTTACGACTAGGAAGCTTCGCAAACGCTTTTTCAGGCGCGATGTTGGATGAGCGTAATTTTTTTGAACGAAAAAATCGTAAAATTTCGATTTTAAGAAGAAATAATTTTTCGATTACGCTTAAATGTCACACGATTATATTTATTTATAAAATTAAGGTTCTGTGAAAAATCATAACAATTGGTTAAAGCGTGTAGGTGTTATACTTATAAGTAGAAGAAAAGTAAAAAATCGTAAAAAAAAAATAGTAAAATTGCGATTTCATGAGAAATAAATTTTTTCGGCTACGATTAATATCTTAATTCATAAAATTAAGGTTCTGTGAAAAAATCATTAAAATCGGTTAAAGCATATAGGTGTTATAAGTCGAAGAAATTTCTTAACTAGGAAAACGCTTAAGTCCCGCCGCGTTGTTGGATGAGCGTAATTGGTGCATTGAGTTGACAAGTGTTATGCGGATTTCTGTTGTTCTGTGAAAAAATTAAAAAAAATTAAATTAAAAATAAATTAAATTTTTAAATTTTTAATCAATCGAAAAAATGGAAAAAAATCGTAAAATTGCAATTTTCATAAGAAATAATTATTTGATAGCGCTCAGATTTTACACGAATATATAAATTCATAAAATTAAGGTTCTGTGAAAAAATCATTACGATCGGATAAAGCATGTAGGGGCTATAAGCCAAAGAAATTTAACAACATCGAAAAAAGTCGTAAAATTGCGAGTTTTTGGATGAGCGAAGCAAAGACTTCAATTTCACTGACCCCCCAAAAAATTTAGCTCGGGTGTTTTTTGTTTGATTGTTTGTTTTTGTTTTTTTGTCTGTTTGTTCGCTCTCTACCGGGCAAACGGCATATGCGATCTTGATGAAAATTGGAGGGGACCTTCAAAATCTCTAAACTTAGACGTGCCACGTTTTTTGGGTACAATCGAAGAAATATTTCTCATGAATATCGTACTTTTTCGATTTTTTTCGATTTTTAGTGCGATATTTTCGTGACATTTTGGCCGATTCTGACCAAACGGGTGGGGCTACAACGTTCATATTTCATATGGACATTAAGGTTATGGTGATTGACCTTTTGAAAGAAAAAGTTGAAAAAGTTAGCCAGAATCCATAGAAATAAAGGTTTCAATATGAGCTTTTTGAGGTTTATAATAACAATTAAAAATAGAAACTTGACAACAATCACCTACAATGCATTCAAAAAGCACTTGCAAAGGAAAGTGGTCCTACGCAAACTAAAAACTTACAAAAAAGCTCATCCATTAACGCGGCGGGACTTAAGCGTTTTCCTAGTTTAATTTAATGATCACTGTTAAAATATTCAATGGAATATATTCCCGATGATTAATGGGTGCAGACAGTCGCGTAGGAAGACGGGGTTAGGGATGAGTAACCACCCTCCCCCTTCCAGTGTCACCCCACACTGTCACCCCCACACAATAGGCCTACATCACGGCACAACACACTGAGAAAACTAATAATTATACAGTCAGAATTATAGTTATAAATATAAATCATTGGACTTTTTCACTGTAAGTTAACAAAATATTTATTTAAATGTGATATTTCGATTTCTTTACAGAAATCTTTATCAAACAAAATTAACAATTAAAAAACCACAACAGACAAGACAAATAACATTTCACAAATTATTATAAATATGGCTGTGCATTAGTACCAAATTATTAACAAAAAAGTTTATTATGAATTTAAATAAAAAAACAAAAACAGAACATTAAATTGACAAGTTGGACAGTTATTGATGTTTGATATATAGCTATTGATCTAGTGATGAAATTGATGGACAGAAACTCTTCCAAATGGATGGATAATTAACACTAGGCACACTGATTGTATTGGCCATACACTGAATCAAACCAGCTTCCTTAATTTTCCGTGTAGTGGCATTAGACTCATGTGCAAGGATTGAAGCGTCTTCCCAATAAATAATAATAATTATAATAAGTAATAATAATTGGGAAGAAAGCTTCAATTCTGGCACATGAGTCTAATGACACAACACGGAAAATTAAGGAAGCTGGTTTGATTTCGTGTGGGGCCAATACAATCAGTGTGCCTAGTGTTAATTGTCCAGCCATTTGGAAAAGGTTTTTGTCCATCAATTTCATCACTAGATCAATAGCTTTATTTCATACATCAATAACTGTCCAACTTGTCAATTTAATGTTCTGTTTTTTTTTTTTTTTTTTATTTTTATTCATAATAAACTTTTTTGTTAATAATTGGTACTAATGCACAGCCATATTTATAATAATTTATAAAATGGTTCTTGTCCTGTCTGTTGTGCCTTTTTAATTGTTAATTTTGTTTGATAAAGATTTCTGTAAAGTAATCGAAATATCACATATTAGTAAATATTTTGTTAAATAACAGTAAAAAGTCCAATGATTTATATTTATAACGTTACTACCTGTTACATAGTTTCAATTTTTTATAACAGAATTATAGTGTTGTATGTGGAAGAAAAAAGCTCATAATACTCATGCCAATGATGGTAATTGCACTTGTAAAGGCGCGTATGCCCTGTTGCAATGTGTTCATAAAAAATAATTCATCCCTCGCCCAATCACTTCGTTACAAAGCATGACCACGTATGACCTGTCACGTAAGTCTCTCAAGCATAAAAAACAAATTTGGGCCCCCAGCAGGCACGTATTTACAACCGCCTATGAGATAATACGGTAATTTTTCTCCTTCGGGACCGTCTAGCGACGAGAGCTTTGTGTTTGTGTTAGATTGATAAATCATTGACAATGACTTAATATTGTATTTGACCTTTAGGAAGGATATCTTTAGTATGATACATTAAGACATTAATTAATTAAAGAAGCCATTATTAATCAATGATTATTTGCGAATAGACCACTGTGATCTAAAGCAGATTGCGAATATAAAAAAACATGGTTCTGAGAAATGTTTTTTTTAACTGCTATTTTTCATCTTTCACACGTTTTATTTCCATGCGCTCCGTTTGCGGGAAAACATGCCCCCTCCCCCCGCCTGCCTATCAGAGCATGGTCACTCAGTAGTCTAGCAATCATGAAAACTCCCAACCCCCGCTATCGCATTTCAACCGCCTGAAGCCGTGATATAAGCAATTCTCGGAAGACAAGAGTGCATGGCTTCGTTTTGTAAACTTGGCATTTGGCAACGTCGGAGTATGAGCCGAGCCCGAGCGCGTTTCTGAGGAATTCCAGACCATTGTAAGAAGGTATTTTTGTCATTCGTCACAGCTCAAGCCTCATATTCACAGCCAAATATTAAGACCAAATTAATAAAACTTTCGCTTCGCAAACGCTATTTCAGGCGCATTGATGGATAAGCGTCATTTTTTTAAACGAAAAAGAGCGTAAAATTGCGATTTTTATGAGAAATTATTTTTTACATTGCGCTCAAATTTCACACCAAGATATTAATTCATAAAATAAAGGTTCTGTATCAAAATCTTTACAATCGGATAAAGCATGTAGGTGTTATTAGTCGAAATGTAAAATAAAAAAAATAAAAAACGTAAAATTGCGATTTTCATCAAAAATTATTTTTTGATTGCGCTCAAATTTCACACGAATATATTTATTCATTTATTCATAAAATTAAGGTTCTGTGCAAAAATCATTACAATCGAATAAAGCATGTAGGCGACATAAGTCAAAGATTGTTTTAAAAAATCGAAAAAATCGTAAAATTGCGATTTTCATGAGAAATAATTTTTCGATTGCGCTCAAAAACGTGGCAGTTCTTGGTTCAGAGATTTCGAAGGCCTCCATAAAATTTCATCGAAATTGGAGTATCGGTTTAGCCGGAATCGTGCTAACAGACACACAATAATACAAACAGAAAGAAAGAAAAAAATATACATTCTGGATTTTGTTCTCCAGTGTAGGAGAATGGAATCTTTGCTTTGCTCATCCAACTAGGGAAACGCCAAAGTCGTTGATAGACGAGTGAGTGAGCCATGTGTTGAGTGCCCGGGAACATTCCCTTTTCTCCCCTATACCTATAAGGCTGGAAAAAGAAAATGGTATTTAGTTTATTTGGTTTCAGGGCGCGTCAACCATTCGGTTATAATGCGCCATTCTATTCTAGCCTAAGTGATATAGGGAGGAAAATCTATGCTGGTTAGAACCAGCCACGGGTAGGTGAAAGAAAAGTGGGGTTCTCACGTCGTGGTCGTCAAGTTGTCTTTGGCATCGTTCGTGTTATCATGGTCGCGTCGTCAAGGAGGTCAAGGAGGATTTTTTTTCTCCAGTGTAGTGAAATGGAATCTTCGCTTCACTCGCTACGCTCATCCAATTTACCAGCTGATGTTTGCTAGATGGTCTTCGTGCTTTTTCTCGTCTTTTACGATTAGCACAGCCATGCTCTGTGCCTAATGCCAATGCCCAAGGCTTAGGCCTAAGTAAAGCGTACACCTCTAGGCATATCTAGAATTCGTGGAGTAGGTTAGAATAAAGTAAAGGTGGTCTAGACTACGATTTTAATACCTTTATACGGCGTAATACTGCGGTATTGCACTGTTTCTTGTGGATGGCCAGCATTATTAATTAGTTGATAAATCAAACAAGAATAATGACCGCTTAGAGAGCTTTAGAACAGTGGTTCTCAACAGGTCGTCCGCGGACCACTAGTGAGTGGTCCGCGGAGCTTTTACAGGTGGTCCGCGGTGGTAGAGGACAGATTACAATTTTTGCATGTTATACATTATAAATTTATATTATTAATTTTATACATTTTTAACATCCTGTTATTTTCATTTTCTCTTTGCGCGTAACTTGCAAATTACAAACAGAACGCAACATTGAACATTGTCAACTTAGCATGGCTCGTAAGTTCTGCTTTGTAATAGGTTTAATAGGTTTCGGTGGTAGAGGACAGATTACATTTTATATGCATGTTATACATTATAAATGTATATTATTAATTTCATACATTTTTAACATCCTGTTATTTTCATTTTCTCTTTGCACGTAACTTGCAAATTACAAACAGAACGGAACATTGAACATTGTCAACTTAGCATAGCTCATAAGTTCTGCTTTGTAATAGGTAAACACATGTATGGCACAGATGAAAAATTAATACCCTCCTTGTGCCAAACCACACCACGTATACCTCGTACCAGTATTTACTATATCGTGGTTTTATTTATTTGATAGTATTATTTGGTTTCAAACAACACTACTAATAAAACCTAAACAAAGTGACCAAAAAAATCAAATCCTGACAATATGTCAATTAACTTTTCATTTCCCGTGGGAACAGCAGGCACCAAATCCTCAAAGTATGATGTTTGCTGGTGTAAACTTTTTTGCAATGATTCTTACTACGAAACCTGTAAAAATCATGACTCATGAGGCATTACGTTTGTAAAAGATGCACAAAATAATTAGTTTCAATAAAAAACAAACCCGCACCTCTCTGCTTACAATAATCAATAATTAATTTCTCACCTACTACTAAGTCAGGCTGCAGATAAAGTTTCACGTTTCTTGTGAGGGTACGTGTATAAAAAAATAGTTTACCATTGGGTTAGTTAGTTAGTTAATGTTGTTTTAGGGCACTCAACAGTAGAGTTATCAGTGCCCATGTCAATTATATTGGAATCTTCCAAATTTTCTTTTTCCTAATTGTGGATTACCACCATGTTTTCTTCTTTCCACTGGCAGGAACGTAAGGGAAGACGAGGGGGGTTAATGGGAAGGAGTGAGGATGTTGGATAGGATGGGTTAAACTGGGTGGGAACGGAGGACAGGAGTGCTCGTTGCAGAGAGGGCCGGCAAGTATGGAGACGAAAAAAGTGAAAGAAGAAAAAAAATATGAGTAAGGCTGTGTGAATGAAAAAAAGTTGCGCGAGAGCTCTCTTTGCAACACGCACCCTAACCGGCCAGAGCTCGCCCTTAGTTTTGGGGAATACACTACTCCTCTACTCACAGGCCAAACCACGGGAAGGTAGCGAGTTGGACTTTGAAGGGGAAAGCCGAGAGAGTTTGAGGTCAAACTGCTACAAAAACCATTAGTTTTATAACTCCGACAATTAATGATGGTCTCTCGAATTGTTATCTCCATTATATGACCCCCCCCCCCCCCCCATAACTATAGGGGCTATAATTTTTAATGTGGTGGTCCATCCGATTTATGAGATTGTGAAGGTGGTCCGTGTGCAACAAAAGGTTGAGAAACACTGCTTTAGAAGATGACATAGGGTACTAACAACAAAACCAAATGAAAAAAGACACCTACTTTGAGATATTTAAACTGATACCTAGCGACTTTCATAGTTGTTTTTATATTGCAGGCTGTGGTCTCTTTTACATATGAAAAATCTAAACACATGCTATCGATATTTAAAAATATCACATTTTTATTTCTTGTCGGTTTAAATCGCAATGGATCTAGCTGATTTTGTTAGCAGTTCTCAGTAAACTTGTACCGAATGTCTGTTTAAAATTTCAGCGAAATCTGTTCAGCGATTCGGGTATTCGGCTGATTTTCGATGTACACACACACACACACACACGAATCTGTTTTCTCTCCCCTATCGGTTCAATTATAAATAACACAACAAACAAACAAACACATGAGTCACTTGGAAAGAGCGAGAGGGGGGGGGGGAGCGATTGTCGATAACAATTTATACCATGAGATTGCAGTTCATCGGTTTATTTGATTTAAAGACTTGTTTTTATTGTTATGTAAATTATTGTCAATACAATTAATGCATCGAACAAAGCCTCGAACAAATATTCAAAGCAGTTTACAATTAAAAGGAGTATTTATTCTTTTGCTACATTTTTTCTAAATAAAGGTTAACTAGTTTTGAATTTACAAAGTAACAGATCGATCAAACATTGGGCCCAGGAAAAAATTCGAACTTGGTAATTTTCGAGCTAGTTGCCCCGTGACCTTGGAGGATGTTGAAAAAAAAAAAGTACCACAATTGACGTACTCGACTACCTTCTCTGTAAATCCTCAACGTTTTGTTTCTGTAATTTGGGCAAGTGTTTCCGTCAAACTATGCTGATAAGATGGAGTGGAGCGACTGAGGATCTCCATTCAAATCAAACTGCTGTTATACTGTGATTCTGTGGGTCTGTGGGGTGTGTTGTACATCGAAAATCAGCCAAATCGCTGAACAGATTGAGCTGAAATTTTAATAGACATCCGGTACGAGTTGATTTAAACCTACTAGAAATAATAAATTGAAAAATAGCCTGCGAATGTGTTATGTGTAGGAATTATTTTAAAGTCAATGGTTTTGTTTAGAAAAAAACATTTTTTTTTGTTATTTGTCTGGCTGTACAAATGCAGTGCCCAAGGTGTATCATATCTTGCACGCTCAAGGTGCCCCCCCCCCCCCCATCACCGTCTGGACCCGGGGTAGAATTGGCCCAGAGCATGGCTCTGCTAATCGTAAAAGGGGGTTCAAGAGAAAGAGTCCACGTCGCAAACATCAGCTAGTAAGCGGGGGGATGCATTACTCGCCGAACCTAGAGTCGAGCTCTTGCAATCGTTGTCGGGGACCCTTGCCACCTTCCCTTGTCGACCCCCCGGCGACGATGACAATGACACAACGAACTATGACAAAGACGATGACGACCGCGACGTGAGAAAAAACCTTCCACCCCTTAACCGTGGCTGGTTCTGACCAGCATGAGCCCCTCCTCCCCCCCTCCTTAGGCTAGAGTGGTGCATTATGACCTAACGGTTGACGCGTCCTTAATTCAAATAAACCAACCCCCCCCCCGCCCCCCCAATTCCGCTCGGTGATTGAGTAAATCTTGCAATATTTACACGTTTTTCGTACTGGTTATCAAAATGGGGTGTACTTTCGGAACGCATAATTTTGCTTGTTTAATTGTATAATTATCTGTGCACCGTTTAAAGAGACAATTTTCTAAAAGCCTATTTTAGATTGGTGTGATGCTCTAGTAAGTAGTAACTAATGGAAACGCTAAAGTCACCGCCGCGTTAAATTTTAAAGTTTTAAGTGACTGGATACTTACTTTTGCAAGTTTATTATTGCTGTACGCAGCCGAAGCAATCATTTGCCTTGTCAAGTACTATATACCCTAAAAAGATTATATAAAAGCTATCTTCTTTGATCTGCTGAACTTTTTCACTTTCAAAAGGCTACTTCACCAACCATGTCCTGTTATTGAGATTGCAGTTGTGCCCCACCCGTTAATCAGAATTGGCCAAATGGCACGAAAATCGCACGAAAAATCAAAAACTTATATTAAAAGCTTTATTCTATAGATTCTGGCTACGTTTCAACTTTTTCTTTTAAAAAGCAATACATCACCATTACCTTATGTCCATGTGAAATATGAACATTGTAGCCCACCCGTTTGGTCTGAATCGGCCCAAATGTCACGAAAATATCGCACTAAAAATCGAAAAAAATCGTAAAAGTACGATATTCATGAGAAATATTCTTCGATTGTACCCAAAAACGTAGCAAGTCTAAGTTCAGAGATTTCGAAGGTCCTGTCAAATTTTCATCAAGATCGCATATGCCGTTTGCCCGGTAGAGAGCGAACAAACAGACAAAAATACAAAAAAAAAAAAAAAAACAAAAAAAAAAAACAAAAACAAAAAAAAAAAAAAAAAAAAACACCCGAGCTAAATTTTTTTGGGGGTCGGTGAAATTGAAGTCTTCGCTTCGCTCATCCAACTATATGTGAAACGTAAAATAAGCCGGTTAAATTAAATGAAATGAATGAATGAATTAAATGAAAATTAAATTAAATTCTTGACGGCAGCCGAAGCAATCATTTGCCTTCGACAAGTACATGATAGGGAACCCTATTCATGAAGATTTGAAAGAAACCGCTAGCGCTCTTTGATCCTGACCCTGCAGACTGCCACTAACAAAAGCATTCGGACGCAGACCAGTCCTCTGTTGTTAGAGATTGCCAGTGTGCGATCTTATCTCTGGCATTTTCTGCCAAACTTCAAGAACTCGAACTTCACAAACCGATGGTTAATGGATTCCGGGAATTGTTTACGTGGAATTTCTGCATTCTATCTGGAAAGCCCACTTATAAAACTCTTGTAGAAATAATAATTTTGAAATGAAAAACCCCAGTTGTTTGTTACTTTGACGCCGATGCCTAGTAGTAAATTAGCATGGGCCATGTTGTGCTCATGGTTATGCTCGCAAATATGATCCTGGCCTATGTCCGAAGGCCTCATAAATTATGGATATTCATAATTCAAGTTGTGATTAAACCATTTTCTATGCTAAAATAATTAAAAATTAAATTTTAATTGGGTGAGCGTAGCGAGCGAAGCGAGTGAAGCGAAGACTTCAATTTCACTGACCCCCAAAAAATTTAGCTCGGGTGTTTTTTTTTTTTTTTTTTTTTTTTTTGTTTTTTGTTTGTATTTTTGTCTGTTTGTTCGCTCTCTACCGGGCAAACGGCATATGCGATCTTGATGAAAATTTGACAGGACCTTCGAAATCTCTGAACTTAGACTTGCTACGTTTTTGAGTACAATCGAAGAAATATTTCTCATGAATATCGTACTTTTACGATTTTTTTTCGATTTTTAGTGCGATATTTTCGTGACATTTGGGCCGATTCTGACCAAACGGGTGGGGCTACAACGTTCATATTTCACATGGACATTAAGGTAATGGTGATGTATTGCTTTTTAAAAGAAAAAGTTGAAAAAGTTAGCCAGAATCTATAGAAATAAAGCTTTTAATATAAGTTTTTTATTTTTTGTGCGATATTTTCGTGCCATTTGGGCCAATTCTGACCAAACGGGTGGGGCTACAACGTTCATATTATACATGGACATTAAGGTTATGGTGATGTAGTACCTTTGAAAGAAAAAGTTGAAAAAGTTAGCCAGAATCCATAGAAATAAAGCTTTTAATATAAGTTTTTTAAGGTAAATAATACCAATTGACAAGAAACAATAGAAACTTGACAACAATCACTTCAATGCGTAGGCAACAAAACAAAGCACTTGCAAAAGTAAAGATATGCCACGCAAACTTAAAACTATAAAAAGCTCATCCTTCAACGCGGCGGGACATTAGCGTTTTCCTAGTTGCATGTCTTTGAGATGCCCGCGGCCTAGGCCTACAATATAGGGAGTTTCGCACGGACAAAATTTGATTTTTTGGTACATTATATTCGTTATTCATTGCAAGTGACATTGTATTATGATAAATTATTCATTTATCTTTCAATATACATGACGAATTAATTTTCTGCATGCATTGCCCTTCTAGGCGTCGAATAGCCAAACCTCCGTGAATGTGAAACCTCCGTGAAAATCCTTCTCGCTAACCTCACGGTAGGAAGCTTCGCAAACGCTTTTTCAGGCGCGTTTTGGATGAGCGTAATTTTTAAAAACGAAAAAAGCGTAAAATTGCGATTTTCATAAGAAATAATTTTTCGATTGGCCTCAAATTTCACACGAATATATTAATTTATAAAATTAAGGTTCTGTGAAAAAATCATTACATTCTGATATTCATGTAGGTCAGTGTTTCTCAACCTTTTGTTGCACACGGACCACCTTCCACCACACTCTCATAAATCGGATGGACCACCACATTCAAAATTAGGCCCTATAGTTATGGGGGTGGTGGTCCATATAAAGGAGAGAACAATAATTTTCTTGTTAAAGTATGGTAGAGCATCGAGAGACTATCATTAATTGTCATAGTTATAAAACTAATTTTTTTTGTAGCAGTTTTACCTCAAACTTTCTCGGCTTGCCCCCATTGTAAACTATTTTTTTGATATACCTACGTACCATTACAAGAAAATGTGAAACTTTATCTGCTGCCTGACTTAGTAGTAGGTGAGAAATTAATTATTAGTTATTGTGAGCAGACAGCTGCGGGTTTGTTTTTTATTGAAACTATTTATTTCGTGCATCTTTTATGCATCTTTTACAAACTAATGCATCATGATTTTTGCAGGTTTCGTAGTAAGAATCATTGCAAAAAAGTTTGCACCTGCAAAGATCATACTTTGTGGATTTGAAAAGTTATTTGATATAATATGTTCAGAATTTGATTTTCTTTTAGCACTCTGTTTAGCTTTTCATCAGCAGATTATATATTATAATTTCTTTATTACTGCAGCTGTGATCACTATGTGCCCCTTCACCTCCCTTTAGTGACGATTCTCTTCTCACAACACATGGGAATACAAACGCATTATTTTCTTTGTTAAAACTGTAATGAATTGATTATTAATGTTTTCTTTATTTGAAACAAAATAATACTATTTAATAAATAAACCACGATATATTAAATACTAGTACGAGGTATACGTGGTGTGGTTTGGCACAAGGAGGGTTTTCACTTTTCATCTGTGCCAAACATGTGTTTACCTATTACAAAGCAGAACTTACGAGCCATGCTAAGTTGACAATGTTCAATGTTACGTTCTGTTTGTAATTTGCAAGTTACGCGCAAAGAGAAAATGAAAATAACAGGATGTTAAAAATGTATGAAATTAATAATACAAATTTATTGTATAACATACATAAAAATTTTAATCTGTCCTCAACCACCACGGACCACCTGTAAAAGCTCCGCGGACCACTAGTGGTCCGCGGACCACCGGTTGAGAACCACTGCTGTAGGTGTTATAAATTAAAGATTTTTTTTTAAATCCAAAAAAATCGTAAAATTGCAATTTTGTATAAGAAATAATTTTTCGATTGAACTAAAAAACGTGGCAGTCCTAAGTTTAGAGATTTAAAAGGTCTTTAGAAAATTTCTTTACAATTAAAGTATCGGTTTAGCCGTAATCGTGCTAACAGACAGACAAAGATACAGAAAGAAAGAAAAAAAGAAAAAAAGACATTCCAGGATTTTTTTCTTCACTGTAGTGAAATGGAATCTTCGCTTCGCTCGCTACGCTCTTCCAATTAACATAGGGAATGTTGTTTTCTTACGATGAAACCAAATTAACCTGCGCGTTCATGCACATTGATTCAAACGTTAATATCCAGTATGCAAATTTGCGTTTAAAAATTCTGTACACTTGGAATAAATTCGCAAATTTGAACAAAATGGAGAAAATTACGGTGATTTCACTAAGCACACAGCCACCAAATTGTATAATTTCACCGGCCTTAGCCTCGTCCGTTGTAGTCGCGCAAATCAAGCACGGCAAGCGTGTTTTGCCTTTACCTTGTCAAAGGTGTCAATGATGATGATCGTCATCGTAATTTATACTCGAAGGTATGTTAGTGACTCCGGAAGTGCATTTTGGTAGGGGGGCAATAAAACACTTTTAGAACTGCCCATGAAACAATTGATTCAGAAAAATTATGGATCCTGATACCTGCTAGCTGGTGTGGGTTTGGTTTATTTGGATTAAGGACGCGTCAACCGTTAGGTCATAATGCACCACTCTAGCCTAGGGGGGGGGGGGGGAGGAGGGGCCCATGCTGGTCAGAACCAGCCACTGAGCCACGGGTAAGGGGAGGAAGGAGGGGTTCTCACGTCGCGGTCGTCATTGTCATCGTCATCGTTCGTGGTGTCATTGTCATCGTCGCCGGGGGGTCGTCAAGGGAAGGGGGCAAGGTCCCCGACGACGATTGCCAGAGCTCGCCTCTAGTTTCGGAGAGTAAGATACTCCGTTCTTACTAGCTGATGTTTGCGAGGTGGACTTTTTCTCTTTAATCGCCTTTTACGATCAGCAGAGCCATGCTCTGGGACAATTCTACCCCGGGCCCAGACAGGGGGTGGGGGGTGGAGGGGAGGGAGAGAATGGAGTGTTCTCACGTCGCAGTCGTCACATCGTCTTTGTCATCGTTCGTGTTGTCATGGTCGTTGTCGCAAAAGTCTTCTAGAGAAAAAACTCTAGGTCCCCGACGCCGACCGCCATAGCTCGGCTCTAGGTTGGGGAGAATATACAACCCTACGGTAGCGAGATGATATTCAAAGCTTTCCTCGCATTATACGACTATGTATTTGAATTTTACAACAATCAGGCGCGTCGGAACGTTTTGAAAGTTGGGGGGGGGGGGCAAGCCCATTAGTAGAATTCGTAGGGTACAGATGGGGTCTGGGGCGAAGCCCCAGCCGCTGGAGGCGTTTTTTGCCGCAGGCGGAAAAAATCACTGTACTACAATTATTTCGTCATGTTTTAACTGCATACTCGGACTCTGTAAACGATGTTTTACATCAACTATCTGCGATCGAAAAACTCTAAAAATTTACGTGAAGTGGCCCGTTTTAATAAATTACAACATAATTTTTTATGTAATGACGAAGCATACAGGCAAACATATTTTTGTTTTACCCTCTTCTTTAAAAAAAAAATACTAACTGAAGGCTGTTTAGTACGTTTCATATTTAAAATTACGATATCAATTTAATCTTTAACACCATTAAACACGAAACACTACACACACACTTAAACTTTACTTTACACTTCACACTTCACACTACACTACTTACACTCTAAGAGGAATAATCTTCCCACAACGCATAACGATGCGACACGAGTGAACCAAAGCCCAACTTGCGTCTGCCAATAACTATAGCAAATCATTCAAAGGGATGTTTGGATTAGACGTGAGTCCGAGTCACGTGTCCACTCTCACTGAAGTGCAAGTGAGTGACCGGCACACAATACAAGACGGGTAGCTGGTTATAAAGATAGTCGGATTGACGGTTCAGGCACGGGGTACGTCTCAGCCAACCTAATATTCCTGCTATTGTTAGATTGTTTCTTCCTGGTAATGAATGGTTGACAGGATCATCCGACGTTGCTTTCCCAAAAAGTAGAGTAGAATCTTGATTTTTTAACTCTAAAATCTGCCCCCCTATGCCCCCATGGCATGAAAGTTAGGGGGGGCAATGCCCCCCTTGCCCCCCCCTGTTCCGACGCCACTGACAACAATAAAGGTTGTTTAACAATAAATTGAACTTAACACTGCTCTTAGGTGGGAAAATAAGTTTTTATATATGTAGTAATATTTCGAATTTCTTCATCGGGTTCATCGGGGTGTGGGGCTGGGGCTGGGGCACACAGCGCATTTTGCGCCATACGAGCTTCGGCGTCAACCGCGCGTGTGGGCAACACGGCATGCAACAACAATCAATGCTATTAATTTTACCTAAATGAAAACTGATATTTTTGTAGCCAAAGAATGTGTCAATCAATTTCCACATTTCATTATTTTTGTGATTTTTGTGTAGGTAGCTTATTATTTAGTTGGAAATTTCTATTTCTTTGGTGATTTTCTTAGCAATTTTTGTATTGTACTGTACATGAAATAATTTTAAAAATGTAATTTTTACTATTTCAGAGTTAGATGTGCAATTGTTGTACATCCTTAAAATAAAAAATCACGATTGTAAGTTTGTTTAACTACCAAACTTTCTGATTAAAACAACAAACAGACTAAAATACGAAATTGTTGTGTGTTTGGTTTTGGTGTTTTATCAGCGGTGTTCCGAAACGACTGCTCGAAACATTTATATCAGAGTATTGTGGGACTATGACTGTCTGGAACATTTGCTTGCATTTGCTAGTAACGATAACCTCTTTTGTGCTTCAATGACGACGGTCTTGTACTCTTCAACTAATAGAACACAATAAATGGATACAAAAAGATATACTGAGGAATTGTACATTTAACTAGGAAAACGCTTAAAGGGGTATTTAACCGCTAAACTCAAAAAATATATTACATTCAGGCTAACTAGTAATGAATTTAGAAATTAACAGGAAATTATTGGGGTCACCATGACCTCCCAAAAAATTGTCAAATATGACATTTTTCGAGCTAGGTCCCATCGGCAAAAATCTCCCATAAGAAATAACATGGGGACGATCTTTATGCCCCGTGACCTTGGAGGATTTTGATCCAAAAAAATATTGGCCATTATTGACGTACTCTACAGCCTTTTCTGTAAATTCTCTATATTTTGTTTTGTAATTTGGGCAAGTAGTTCGGTCAAAATATGCTGATTACCAAGATGGGGTGTGATTTTGGAATGCATATTTTTGCGTGTTTGAGTGTATATTTGTGCATAGTTTCAAGCACGATGTTTTAAAGGGGCATTTTAGATTGGTACTATGCTCTAGTATCTATGTGGACCAAAAAAGAAGCAGGTTAAAGCCGATTTAAGAAATTTCCCAAAACACCAATTTTCGCAATTTTCTGGATCAAAAAATTGAAAAATTCGTGTTAAATCACAGTTACAAGATATTATTTTTTAAACTGTCATTTTAGTTTAGTATTGTGCTATAGATCACGTGGTCAAAAATATTTTTTTACTTAATAGCCCCTTTAAGTCCAGCCACGTTGAAGGATGAGCTGTTTTTGGTTGACTATTTCTCTTCAATGATTACTAAGTTTTTTGTTTGAGAAATAATTTTTCTTAAATTACGATAATTTTTATAAAATAGTATTAATTCATTAAGTGCTATGGCAATACCAATTATCAATAGAGTGTTTAATATCTCGAGGCCCAATTGCTTATTGTAATCATTGTAGGTCATTATTGTCGTTTCTATACATGCTTAATTGTTGATTACACATGTCAAAGGCATATATTTAAACCTGTAGGCCTATTCCTTCCAGTACTTTTTTTTTCAAAATGCACTACACCACTATTACCTTAATGTCATATGTAAAATGTGAAGGTTGTAGCCCCACCCTTTTGGTCAGAATCGGCCATATATCACGAAAATATCGCAATAAAAATCGAAAAAAGCCGTAAAAGTCCGTGATATTCATGAGAAATATTTCTTCGATTGTACCCAAAAACTTGGCAGATCTAAGTTCAGAGATTTCGAAGGTCCCCTGAAAATTTCATCAAGTTTGCATTTATGCCGTTTTCTCGGATAGAGAGCGAACAAACAGACAAAAATAACACCCGAGCTATTTTTTGGGGGGTAAGTGAAAATTGAAGTATTTGCTACGCTCATACAATAATATGATCTTCAAAAGTCATCAATCGCAATTTAACCCCCAGTATAAAAATATCACTAGGCCAACCACTTTCACTAATTATGAAAGTGCCACTTACACTACACTGCTACTTTGTCACCAATTAACAAATAAGATTGGGAATCACTTATCGCCAAATCATGACGAAGCAGAGCGAGTGATATATAATAACTCTCCCCGCCCCCCTTCCCCATCTCATAGCCACACACAATGAAATATCTTAGCTTTGACTCTGCTAGTGCTTTTATCTGGAATACATTTATTTGAAAAAAAATATTATTACAATTACTAACAAGTTTTTCTTTAGTGTCCGCTCAGTTATGAGTCAATTATTCAAACACACATTATTATGAGACGAGTGAGCGCAGTGAACGTAGTCTATAACGCAAGTCGAACGGGCCTTCGTCGTGATTAATTTGTCAGGTTTGTTTGTTTGTCCGGTCCCATACGGCCGAACGGCCAAAAAGAATGAGCTAAAATTTTAATTAGACATTCGTGACCAGGAAACTGAGAACTGCTAACAAAATGAGCAAAATCCTTTGCGATTTAAACCTACAAAAAATAATGAATTGAAAATAGGCTGATAATGTGTGGCATCTATTTCAACGACAATGGTTTTATTTTTGAAGAAGTCACATCACAGAATAAGAGCCGATTTTCTTGAATGGTTTCCTCAGTCGCTTCGCTCCCTCGTCTAATCATTCAGATCCACATCCGCAATAACCACCTCCCGAACTGTTCATCTTTATAATATAAAGATGACATTATTATGTCTAAGACGCGCGTCGGTTTTACGCTTCGCTATCTCAATTTTCAAACAATCTAGCCTTTGGCGAGTGGGCCTCCGGCGGATGGAGTTACGCCCCCTTTTTGGTTTTGATCCCACAAGGTTCCATCGCGCCTGCATCCATAACGTTCTATTTGGTGGTTAGACCTAACCACAGCAAACAAAACAGATTCCTAGATATTTATTCGTACTCTTTCTTCTGACAATTCTTATCGCAGGGAGATCTCCAACTAAATGCCAGTGAAACTTCTGTGAGGCTAGACATTCCTTTCAGTGCAGATATTGTTGACGCCTGTCGGGCTTTTCCGCCCGCCGCGATACAGCTCAGTGCTACAGACCCGCAATTCGATACCATAACCCAGTGGTTCTCAAATCTCAACCTTTTTTATTCGCGCCCCCCTTTGGATCAGTTCTTTGTCCGTAATTCCCATGTTGCCTTAAATTATAATATTTGTTCATTTTATTTAGGAATATTAATTTGTTAGGCCTATGTTACGTTTAAAATTCATTAAATTATTCGGAAAGAAACATAGCAATGGGTATACCTTTATGCATCATCGGGAAGGAGCGTAGGTATGGATTTGTTTTCAGGGGCATGGTAGGCTATGTTTTAACCCTCTGTAGTTCTCAATGTGGAAATAGAAAGGCAGTTTCATGGGAAAAGGACTCAGACGGTGAGTTTCAGGGGCAGAGCGCGTTAAAAGAAAAGAGTGGGATGAATGCAATACCGAATAATTTAGTTTCTTTAGGCTATAGTGAAAACTTTAGAAAACCACAAAAACAATTTGAAAACCGACTTCTTCAAATCCTCGGGGGTCGGGGGGAGTAAGTGCCCTTGCCCCAACACCCTTGGTATATGGGAGCCTGTAGACCTAAGACACGAGTGGTTGTCTTATTATGAATCAAAATTTGCATTTTTAACATTTTATTTTCTATTTTGGAATTACTATTATTTTATTTCATTTCATTTATTGTCAAGCCTCTTTTACATTCTTGTTTACAGTGTAGGATGTTCGGAATGTTTAATGCCCATCTTGCCTTCCCCCCCCCCCCCCCCCCCCACCTGCCAAAGCTTCGCACCCCCATTTTGGGGGGCGCCCCACAGGTTGAGAACCGCTGCCTTTATATGCCTTGTACCTGATGGTCATTCTCTAACAGAATAGGCCTATCTCATGTCACAATTAATTTTTAAGTGTGTTTTGTTTGCTTTTGACTTTTATTCACGTGCATTGCCATACATGCGATTTCTTGAGATTTTCGTCCTAGTTTTTCAAATATTCTGTTCATGGTAATGAAAATTGAAAAAATTGTTTTGTAAACAATTTATAAATTGTAAGGTGCTTGAAGAAAGTCTGACTTACATCACAGGTGCTTGATTTGACATATGTCACGAAGTGAAATAAGGCTCTACAGTCACATTCTAAAATTGTTTAAAAATTTAAATTAATTAGATTTTACAAATTTTGATTTTGTTGAAAACTCCAAAATTGACTATAGGCTACCGCTATTCGTGATGTTTTCCTGGCTGATTGACTGCAGTGGCGTAGCAACATTTCCTGGGCCCCCCCGCGACTTGCGCAGAATAGCTGGGGTCTGGGCGAAGCCCCAGCCGCCGGAGGCATTTACACCGTAGGTGAAAAATTTTTGGGCCCTACATTATGTTTGATGGCCTAAAACGCGAATTTCGATGACATCCCTAATACATTTATTTACTGAAACCATTATGTTATATTAATAATATCAACACTAATAATGATAAATGAAAACACCCCAGAAAATACACATTTTTAAACTTGCATACATTTACGTACACACACCAATCAACAAATCTAACGACAAAAACAACAGTGGATGGATTACTTGCATCACTTTCAAATAATAATATAAAAAATAATCACTTACCTACTTATGATAATACTGACTATGTTGATGATGTTGATTAAAATGGGTGTGAAGTCATAGGATCACTTGAAGTGTGAATGATATGTCAATGAACTAATAATTGCATGCCATCATCGAAACATCCCTCTGTCAGACAACAGAAGGGTTGTCATGATTTATTAGTGTAATGGACCGTGTTATATACTATGTGAAAGATTCTCTGAAAGCATTTGTAAATATCCCCGTTCAAAATATACGACAGTTTAAAAACCCAAATGCAATATTAGCTTCAATGTTTTCTATTCCCTAAAACCTATATTGTTAGTTAGTTAATTCCAAAAGCTAAAACCCTTTGCCAAAAACGGCACTCCCATAATGTCGTCTAGGCTCGTTATATCTATCTTTTTAAATAAACCAGAACAGTTCATCAGCAGCATCGAATTGCGCAGTTTGCATGTGATAAAAATCTCAATACAGCATCTCTCTTACTTATGCATTTCTCATTTAAAAAACATAAAATTATATTGCGAGTTGAGATACACGATTGAAATAAACAAATAAGACAATAGTAAGCAGATTCCACAGATAATCCTTCCCTAACGTTTTATACTCTACTCACATGTAAATAAATATCGAAACATTTTTAAGTAAGTATAACCCAGGTTCTAGTTCAGTGAGTGATTTTGTAATAGATGACTTAAAGCTATAACATCATTGAGAATAGAACGTTCTATACTCAATGACAACATCCTAACAGCAGAGTTACTTGCTGCTGTGCTATACAGTATTTCAATAACGCTAGATATTAAAAGTCCATGGTCCAGGACTGATCTTGTTCAGATAATTTATTTGTTTATTGGTCCATTCGTTAATTTTGCTAAGACTGAAACCATATTATCCCAGTTTCACTTTCGTGTTGCTCGCACTTGTGCACCCTTCATGTTTTATTGTTTGCATATGTTATACGATTAATAATATTTATCATATTATTGTTATTTTATTAACACCAAGATCACAATGTCAAAACATAACATGAGCATAAGCCCATTTCGTAAAAAAGATTCTCTGGCTGACGTTATGCGTGTGAATAATAAAACTTTAACTGCCAGTACAATATAAATGTATATAGACTAGACTTGGACTTGGAATATAGACAATTCACACTAGAAGGCCACCGTAATTTTTATTTCAATTATAATTATTATTTGTTATCATAGTTACTATGGTATGGTATAGTATGAACACATAAACATGAACAAAAACAAAATCCTAAAACAGGCATGTGAGTTGAATCGCCAAATTTATCTATTATAGTTCGGGTTGTAAAGTATCAAGTTTGAAATTATTATGTCTATACTTATAGAGTAGTTGATTACCGTTGCACATAATGACTGTAAATATCAATAACACACTAGCTTGGATTAGTTTTTACACGACTGATGTAATGTTTGAACTATGATTTCCCAATATTGAGTATATATTTTATTCTTTGTTTTCTGCAATGTTTTACGGTATTACCAAACATTTATATGATTTATGTTTTGTGTTCCTGATTAAGAAATTTATCAGATGAATCAGGTTCAACCAGGTTCATTGCGGCTTATTTCACGACGTTTTATTTGACGCGTTTATACTTTTTCGTCTCCATTGAATCTCCATTGAAACACGCGCTAACCGCTGACCGGCCGTAGCAGGTAAACCCAAGGGCTCTAGGGACACGGGCGGCCGCTAGGGGCGTATCGCTTGTCTGCGATGGCGAATAGTGAAAACTTAGAAAACCACAAAAACAATTTGAAAACCGACTTCTTCAAATCCTCGGGGGTCGGGGGGAGTAAGTGCCCTTGCCCCAACACCCTTGGTATATGGGAGCCTGTAGACCTAAGACACGAGTGGTTGTCTTATTATGAATCAAAATTTGCATTTTTAACATTTATTTTCTATTTTGGAATTACTATTATTTTATTTCATTTCATTTATTGTCAAGCCTCTTTTACATTCTTGTTTACAGTGTAGGATGTTCGGAATGTTTAATGCCCATCTTGCCTTCCCCCCCCCCCCTCCCACCTGCCAAAGCTTCGCACCCCCATTTTGGGGCGCGCCCCACAGGTTGAGAACCGCTGCCTTTATATGCCTTGTACCTGATGGTCATTCTCTAACAGAATAGGCCTATCTCATGTCACAATTAATTTTTAAGTGTGTTTTGTTTGCTTTGACTTTGATTCACGTGCATTGCCATACATGCGATTTCTTGAGATTTTCGTCCTAGTTTTTCAAATATTCTGTTCATGGTAATGAAAATTGAAAAAATTGTTTTGTAAACAATTTATAAATTGTAAGGTGCTTGAAGAAAGTCTGACTTACATCACAGGTGCTTGTAATTTTGAACATATGTCACGAAAGTGGAAATATAGGGCTCTACAGTAGCACATTCCTAAAATTTGTTTTAAAATAATCTTTAAAAATTAAATTAGTTTTTACAAATTTTGATTTTGTTGAAAACTCCAAAATTGACTATAGGCTACCGCTATTCGTGATGTTTTCCTGGCTGATTGAGCAGTGGCGTAGCAACATTTCCTGGGCCCCCCCGCGACTTGCGCGGAATAGCTGGGGTCTTGGGCGAAGCCCCAGCCGCCGGAGGCATTTAGGCTGCGTTCCAATGCTTCATTTTTACGCTAGTCTACTGCGTAGTGGACTCATTTACCGGAAGTGAAGTGACTAGCAGGCGACCAAGGCTCCGATTTGGCTAGCAGGCTAGTGGACAGCAGAGAGCAGGCGAAAGTGTACACTACGAAGCCCACTAGCCTGCTAGCAAAATGGCGGCCAGTTATTTCGCAGCCACAAACCTACAACTAGAAGGTACTTATGGAGTTAAAGTATTACGAATTGATGATATTACGATAGTAAAATTGATTATAACAGCAAATACAAATACTTACATCCAGTCAAGCATTCTTTTCAATGGTTTCATGTGAAAAGTGAGGTTAGGGTTTGTTTATTGTTTATGTTTATTGTTAGGGTTGTTGATGACTTTTCTATCTGTTTAGGAAGCTGTGAGTAGCCACAGTAGGTAGACTTCAAAAGTGTATGCCCAAAGGTGTAAGTAGGTAGCAGTTAGCAGGTTAGTGGCTAGACGGTAGTGGCTAGCAGGGCAAAGAAGCATTGGAACGCAGCCTCACTACGTATATCACAGCCCTCAATCCGAATTGACTGAATTCGGTTTGAGTTCAATTCGGTTTGACTTGAAGTGTATATCACGGACATTCGAAACGACTTCCTCAATCCTATTTCGATTCGAATTGAAGTTGTTGTTGTTGCAGTTTAAATTGATGCTACAAGATTCTATGAATAACACTTGAAAATACTATGTACTTGTATCTCTACCTACAGCTACGTAAATATAAAGCCTTATGTCTTTATTAAAGCCTCCAAGACGCCATTTTATTGTAAACATGTAATAAACACCGCCTGCCTAATAATGGTATTCACTGAAATCTAAATCTCCAAGGCAGTTTTCAATCCGTATTGAATGCGTATTGAACTGTATATCAAGCAATTTACTCATGTCAGTCCACTTTGGAAAGTGGATTGACTTCAATGCGAATCGAGTGTGTATATCAAGAGACTCAAACCGAATTGAACTCGAACCGACTTGAGTCAATTCGGATTGAGTGCTGTGATATACGTAGTGATTTACACCGTAGGTGAAAAATTTTTGGGCCCTACATTATGTTTGATGGCCTAAAACGCGAATTTCGATGACATCCCTAATACATTTATTTACTGAAACCATTATGTTATATTAATAATATCAACACTAATAATGATAAATGAAAACACCCCAGAAAATACACATTTTTAAACTTGCATACATTTACGTACACACACCAATCAACAAATCTAACGACAAAAACAACAGTGGATGGATTACTTGCATCACTTTCAAATAATAATATAAAAAATAATCACTTACCTACTTATGATAATACTGACTATGTTGATGATGTTGATTAAAATGGGTGTGAAGTCATAGGATCACTTGAAGTGTGAATGATATGTCAATGAACTAATAATTGCATGCCATCATCGAAACATCCCTCTGTCAGACAACAGAAGGGTTGTCATGATTTATTAGTGTAATGGACCGTGTTATATACTATGTGAAATGAGATTTCTCTGAAAAGGCATTTTGTAAATATCCCCGTTCAAAAGATCTGGAATTGGAATCTTACTATAATACGACCCAGTTCTCTATAAAATTAAAAAAAAGATTGACAGAACTGACAGTAGTCATGTCACAGATGATCATGGCCATGTTCAACTAGGGTGATTTGACAAAATTGTGCAAATTGTTTAGAGGTGTGCATTTTTGAAGTTAATATGTATAAAATTGGTTATCACGGTTCATTCTTCTCTTTTGTCAACTTGAACTAATGCGTTTTTTTTTTTTTTACAAAATATGTAATTTTGGGGGTAAGTTCTGCGAGAGATTTTTTACTTCAAAATTTATTTCGAAAGATGAAGAGGCCCTCTGTAGCCTGACAAGGGGCCCTCGGGCCCCTTTCAGGCCAGGGCCCCCCCACAGTCGCGGGGGCTGCGGGGGCGGTAGCTACGCCACTGTGATGAGACAAAATTTAGACTCGGGGCGTAGTTTATACGTTTGGGTTTGTCCCCAACATGTTATGTGTCCTCATGGCGCTGGGCTCTTATCACGGCGATGATGCGCCGCCGCGGCGCATCATCCTAGCGTTGCCACGGTACGTGGAGCTTTTAGTGGATAGGATAGATGGATGGATAGATATCGTATCATAGAACATAAGTATAACGCGGCGTAAGGTGAGAAGTCATACAAAATTTGAACCTTAAAATTTTTTTATCTTGTTATTTTATTTCATTACGGAAATCATATATTTTACGAGTTAATTCTCTTTGTTCGTTCGTTTTATTTATTCAAAATGACATGGTTATTATTTTATTATTTTTGTCTTGTTGGTATGGTCATTTAAATTTACCACACAATTGCTGCCAACCTGGATGCCAGAGTTAGGGTGATCATCCATTTATATCAAAGTCGCACGAAATCTTTACTTACATTTAAAAAAAAAATCGGAAGCAGTAATTTTGGGAATATGGTTTAGAGAACTGGGATTTGTGTTATTTCCTAACCGCTGGCTACGGTACAAGGCGACGCCTCGGTGGTGACATTCTTCTTGAAATCAATTGTAGCAGTTGGCAACACTGAGCGAGGGAAGGAAGCGGTCCAAGGTCGAGCGAGCTTCCGGGACTGGCTAGTGGTCATTCGTACTCCAGGTCTCTGGCGAAGAACACGACGAAAAATCGAGAGCTATCATTAAAAAGTGAATCAGGATCTGCAATCAGTTTGTTCATCGACAGTTTGAAGTGAATTAGTTTATTCGTCGACAGTTTGAAGTGAATTAGTTTATTCATCGACAGCAAAGAGCCGAAAATCTATCAAGCGAAAGGTAAGCTACTATGAAACATATTTTGTCTAACTAGGCTATTCCAGCTTGGTAGGCCTATTTCAAATGTTTATTTTTTAGTCACCACACGCATATCAATTTATTTATTGGCCTAGCCTAGGCCAATGCTAAAATTTTTCATTTCAACTCTGGGTGTTATTAAAATATCATACTATTTTTTAAAAGTAATTATGTCGATTTCAAGTGCCTCAATTTAAAACTTTGTGGAGAGTCGCCAAATTTTATACATTCGTGTTTTTTTAATTCAAATCGCAGCAAGTAGGGCTAGGCAAGTTGTCCTCATTTGTAGGTAGGGGCCTAGACGAATAAATAGATAAAAATAAATTTAAAAATTATAACAATATTATGATGGATGAGAGGTTTCAGTTATTTTTAATCGTGGTTTATTGCGGTAAGTTAAAGTTGCTTATTGCTTGTTTTCTTGCTTGTTTTTGGTTGTAGTAGGCCTAGGGCAAGGTCCCCTTGATCTACTGCTAGCGTAGGTTTTGCCCTGTCAGCGGCAGCGAAGCCTAGCGGAGATCTAGGGGACCTTGGTAGTAGGGTGCTGAATCGCTAAATGATGAGTAGCTAGGGGCCTAGGCCTATTATTATATTTTTATTATAATAGGATATATTCGTACGTTGAATTCTCAGTTATATGTTACTGGACGTAAATATTCGCTGTGCAAACCTGGTGCAAACCGTACGTTGGGCGAGGCCAATCCCCCTCTTTTTCTATTTTTTACAAAACTCCTTTTCGGTTGAAAGTCTAGGCCTATTTTAATATATTTCAAATAGAAACGTTCAAAGGTTTTGGTTTTTTGATGTTTTTTCACATCAAACAGTGTATTTTCAATTTTGGACTTTGGAGTATTTTAGTGAAAGAAATTATGAGTTAAATAATGTTTTGGGTGTTTTGTAGGCCTATGGTTGTTTCATGTTTGTTATGTTTTTGATTTTAAGTTTTACCTCGACGTCAAATAAATAAAATTAGGAGGCTACTGAATATTTTAATGTGTCGCATTAGAAATTAGGCCTAGACCCTACTCTAAAAAAGGGGGGGATTGGGTATTGGATTTTGTTCATTTTTTCTTGCTTCGTTGGATTTAAAAATAGCGGGCTTGTGGTGTTTCTCTAAAAACTTTTTTACACTTCGGTAAAGTTGGTGTCAATGATATCTTATTCCTGCCTAGGCCTAGGTGAGCCTAGGCCTAGTCTACATACTTTATTACAGTAACTGTTGTTTCTTGCGGGTGAATATGACGAAGAAATTTGAATTCATAATAATAATAATAATAATAATTAGGAAGTGACGAGGCAGGCCTGGTGTGTACAATAAACTAGATAAATTCACTATCCAGAAAATGTTTATAGTGTTACATAACCTCACATTCTTGACTGACAAGTTCACAAATTGTCACCATTCACTGATAGGCTACAATCTCATTTTAAGTTAGGCCTATGCTGTACAGGTGAGTGAATTAATGGTAGGCCTAGGTAGGCCTAGCTATTTCGGTACTTCTTCGGTTGATATGGAGCGACCGGTTTTTATACACTGTTTTTTTTTTAAATAAAAACATTGAAAAACAACTAGGCCCCTACCGGTAAGTAGTTTTGTAACGAAAAGGATTTCGAGTGCGCACTTATCGATTATATCCTAGAACTAGCGCGGCGCAGGGTAACCAGCTGAAAGTTCGGCTAACCTAATGTAGTTTTGTGAAACCGGTCCATACCAACCGAAGAAGTTCCGCTATTCCTTGTCGTAGGGTATACGGTCAACGAGGTAGGCCTAGGCCTATATATTTTAGTAGGTATAGTCCTAGGCCTACTTGACAAACCGTCATTTGTTTTTTTTGAATCTGGTAGGCCCTAGTAGCCCAAGAATATTTGGCACTTCTTTGGTTGGTAGGCCTAGCCCCCAACTTTTTAACACTTAGGCCTATATTAGGGGAAAAGCATGGGTTAGAACCCAGGGGGGGGGGGGCAAAGCCCATAGGCCTATGTTTTACAATATCATTATTAATTGTTATTAGCATATGCGCTTTGTTCCCCCCCCCCCTCCCCAACCTATTTTTCCTGGTACTCTTTCGGTTGGTATGGCCAGTTTTTTTTTAGTAGGCCTACCTACAAAACCTTTTACGTCGCTATTTTAAATCTAAAGTACAGCTGCAAAACCTTTAACGTCGCTATTTTAAATATAAAGTACCTACAAAATCAAAAACTGGCCATGCCAACCAAAAGAGTGCCCTTTTCCCCTTATAGAAAAGTTTGGGGCTACCAACGAAGAAGTACCGAATATTTCCTACAATAGTATTGGTAAAACTACCGTATAGGGTACCCCGCTTCGCGCGCAAATTTTTCAACGAATACTGCCAACCGCGTAACAACAAGTATCCCCAACCAACTTTTTCCCGATGAAAAACACTGAAAAATACTGCACCTACAACACCTTTAACGTCGCTATTTTAAATAGAAAGGAGTTTCAACGCTAAATAAATGTTAAAATACTGCACCTACAACACCTTTAACGTCGCTATTTTAAATATAAAGGAGTTTCAACGCAAAAGGTGTTTAAAGTAAATAACGGCGTGTGATTGACAAAAGAGCAATAATTTCTCGTCATCGGTCACAATTTGATTAAATTCCGCGATGGTGAACTCACAACCGGAGCAATCCATATTTTGATCGATGACAGCCGGCGCGCGACGTGTTGTTTACAATGTAGTTACTATCGCATTGTGTAAGTTGGCTGCAGTGGTGATGCGCGCGCACGTCGGTTTGAACCAGGGTACCTTATACGGTAGTATTACCTAGTATTTTACAATGACCATGTTCTGCCACAGCCATGTGAACGTTAAAATTACATTTTGTGTGTGTGATTGCGGTGAGTGTTGCCATGGTTGTCATCAGAGCAAAATCAGTAGAAGGTCTAGGGCTAGGACTGTAGACTAGTCTTGTGATAGTCTCAGCTCTATAAGAAAACTGGAGTCTATTGTAGCGTAAAGCTAGTTATTTACATTTCCTAGACTACCGGTAGGCCTAAACATTTTTACAGTCAGACTAAATATGTATGATTCTTCCATTTTTTTTTAACCTTGTGGTTACCGTACCGGTACCAGTACCTAGCTATGGAAAAATTACGTTATGCATTTTGACCGTAGACTGTACTATACTTGCTCCAACGAAAGAATGCAGATGCTTGGTAATGGTGGTGGTAGTATGAATGCGCGGCAGGTAAAAGGAATGTTGTCTTTGTGTATGAAAGAGAAATATCTTTTACCAACGCAAGCAAAAATTATCTGTGCCAGATCGAGTTCCTCCGTGTGCAAGATTCACGCTGAGCTAACTTTTCTCTTAATCCCTGCTAACTTTGCAAACTCTCTTCTTGGTATTCTATCTGTTTCCATTCTTCTCATAGGCCCCTATGTCCAAACCATCTCGTCCGCTTTCTTTCAATACGCCACCTCAAACTTTCAACACCTAGGCCTAGTTCCTTCCTCATCGCACTAGACCTACCTAGGTACTTTTCAATTAATCCATTAGTTACCATCGTTCCATTCGATCTGTACCGGTACATGATACAAATATAGTTTTCGTCAGTGTCTACTTGTAGGTTGAAAAAAAAACTAATAGGCCTAGATAAATATGGATACTATACAATTAGGTACGGTATTTAAGTATATTTAGGCCCTACACTAGCAAAACAGTAGACCTAAGTAAAACTGGGCCTACTTAATATATGAGAGCGCTAATAGGAACATGTGCTTTGAAGAGAGCGGGCGGATATACAATCAAATAAAAAACATCTCAATCTCAATCAATACACTTCTCAGAGTCCAGGTCGCTGAAATAGTGAACTAATAGGCCTACGTTAGTATTGGGACAAAATATAATTTGTTAAGTACCCGGTACGGTAGAAGCTTGCATTTTCTGAGCATATCCTCATTCTGTCTAGTCTAAAGCCTGAACTACACGGTTCTATGTTTCATTCAAGATTCCTTGATTTCAAGGACAAAATATCAATGTGAAAAATGTATTGTTAAAATTTATTACCGGTATCTTTACACAATTTGTTTGTGTTATGTCCTCAATAACTAGTTTAATAGTAAAAACCTGGACATGTTTAGTTGGTTCAGTTGACAGTTAAGGCCTAAACAAAACGCCAAAACTCGAAAAGCATGTTGTATGCAAATTGTTGGCAAGGAGCTTGTTTAAAACTAGGCTTAGGCCCTAAGTCCAAATATATTAAAAGTAGCCTATTATTTAAGAAATAACTTATTTAATTAATTAAATTAGAAATTTCTTGGAACAACACCCTCAAAATCTTATAGGCCTAGGCCGTTTGATAATTGAGATACGTGTTCCAACCTTGCGATTCTGTAAGGATATTTATCAATACATCAATCGCTATCGGGTTTGTGCGTTCCTCAAACGTCCCGCGTCTGTCTGTAGAGTATTCATCTGAGCCGCCCCAAAGCCGTGGTCTCGAGTGGCATGAGCGCAGCGTGTTCGCGTAGCATGCAAGAGGTACCCGGTTCGAGACCTGGCCTGGGCGTTTTTTTTCCTTTTGTTTTCCCGGAAATAATAATTATTTATATCTTTATCCGTGACAGATTTAATTTTTGTAATCTTTTTGGTGGAAGTTACTCTTTTCTTTTCTTTTTATATTTTATGTATATTTGCCGCAGCCTCTGTTGGTAATCTCTTGGTAAGAACAGGTGGATTTGAAAGTGGTCTCATCTAGGCCTAATTTAGCAAATGTACCAAGGCCCAAGCATGTCTAGCAATCTCCCGTGCACGCTCGTAGATTTATAGATGAAATGGAAAATGGAATAAATAAATAAAATATAAATAAAAATAAATGAACAATAAGTACGTTCAAATAACCGTCTACTAGTCTACCGCCTAATCTACTTGGTTTACAAATTAGAGCAGCAGATAACTAAATAAATATTGATATGAATGCTGAGCCGCGAGCAGAATATGCATTGAAGGTATAGGTCACACCCACCCCTGTCCCTCGTCATCGACAACAGACTACGGCGTGCGACGTCACGGCGCTGTTGCCGTTATTCTTGTAATTGCTCGGCCGTACGAGTTAAAGTTGGACCAAACATCTCAAATATCTCGAAAACGAACCCTGTTTGACAACATTTTCAAAAGTTAATGATGTTAGTCGTGAAATTTATCTACATTTTGCTTGTAAATTTTTTTAATATTCATTAACGGGTCACGATGTTACGCAACGATATGCGATTGAAAGTGTAGGTTTTTGTTTAGCTACAATGCATAAGATAGGGAATTCCAGCGCATTTCAAAACGCAATAGATAAAAAACTAGTACCGTTAGGCCCAAAAAGTTTTTTCTATACTCATAAGCTCAATCTCATCTTGCAGTACCTGGAATCTGAAGGATATCTATTACATGGGCCGTTATCATCGATCGACTTTAAGGGGGTAATACATTGGGACTGCAGTCGAGTCAAGTCACTGATCGGAGCCAATTACAAATTTGGGTCGTTGATATATTAGTGTAGGCCTACTTAGCTCTATTTTACTCTATTATTTTAATTTTAATCATCATCATTATCCATTGCCGCTTCATACTTCTGGCAGGGTCTGCTTCGGTTTTGCAACCAAATTTTTCTACTTCTTTCTATCCTCTCACAATCGTGTCTCTGCTACATGCTCCCAGCTCTCTCCTCTAGTACTATGTAGGTCTCTTGCTATGGTGTCCTTCCATCTCTTCCTTGGTCTCCCCATCTTCTTCTTCCTTCAATCCTTTTCTCATACATTCTCTTGGTTTTAATATAAGTTCTTATTTGACAGGATTATGAGCTACTACCAATATGTACAAATGTAAAGTACAGTCTCCAGCATGTGCATATAGAAGTGATTCTGCAAGATCGTATGTAACACACTGGAACAGTTTCCACCGATCTGGACCCAATTCTTTAATTCTATGTGGATACAGAACATGTACACGTCGTTTTAATGTTTACTCTTCATTCACGACTCATATTTACAGAGATCATGATATAAAGAAGAAAAAACTTCCAGAATCAGTAAATGTTAATAGACCTATTCAATTGTCAAATCCATTTTGCTGTGGTAACTGCCCCCTTAATTTCCCTAACATTGTGGACTGCATCAGACATTCAAAACTGCATTTCGATGGACGTAGCACAGTATCTTGCCCTCACCCGAACTGCTCAAAGAAATATACTGTTCTCAAATCTTTTACTGCACACATAAGCAAATACCATTCCAAGTCAAACTTGAGGACCAGTGTTCAGCCAGATTATCTGCCACCCGCAAATAACGAAGAGATTTCAAATGGTATTCCAGGCACTAGTGCTATTCCAGATGAAGTTAATCAAATACAGAATGACCTTATGCCTGATCACGCTGATGGGCCTATCACTACACAAACAGAAAAGACAGTACTTACTAAAAATATGGCATTATTTTATCTGACACTTGTGTCTAAAAATCACGTTCCCGAACGAACAACTCAAACGATTCAAGAACACGTCTCATCTATAATCAACACTACGTTAGAGATTCTTACTAGAGACTTGACTACGAGTTTATCGTCGCATGTAGATAAAGATGTGCTTGAAACTGTTCTGCGAGATGTCTTCTTTCAAACGGATTCCCTCCTTTTAAATGCACCACAAAATCCTTTGCGAAGTATTTACACCAGAAGGAAGTACTATGAAGAAAACTTTAGATATGTGCGACCAGTAGAGATTAGTCTTGGGTTAAATGCTGTAAACCAACCTTGTCACATGCACTATGTGCCAATTCTAAAGTCTCTTCGTGCACTCTTATCGGATGACTCGGTTCATAATCAATTGATGAATAATACAAATCTACCTACGTCAGAAAACCATGAACAATTAACTGACATCCATGATGGATCAATCATGAAAACACACCGATTATTTGGTACTGATACATCAGCGTTGAAGATAATATTGTTCCAAGATGAATTTCTTGTGGCAAATCCCCTTGGCTCTAGCAAACGAGACCTAAAGATGCTAGGTGTATACTATACATTAGGCAATTTGCAAGTTTGGAATCGCTCAAAAGTGGATCCCATGCAACTAGTTTTATTGTGCAAATCAAAAGACTTCAAATATTTGGGGGAACTGGCACAAGAGAAAGTATTTGGGCCTCTTATATCAGACTTAAAAATCTTGGAGACTAGGGGTTTGCCACTAAGGGGCAATGTAGTTAAAGGCTCTCTAGCTTTTATATCGGGCGATAATTTGGGTAGCCATTTCATCGGTGGTTTCACAGAAAACTTTAGTAGAGCCCGTTATCTTTGCCGCTTTTGTGACATTGAACGACCCGACTTTCTGGAGGGGAAAAAATTTGGCAAGTTAAGAACTCCTGCATCATATGAAGCGTCCGTTGCATCATTAAGTGGCGAACTAGGTGAGACCTTTGAAGGTGTTAGGTGTGCATCGCTCTTCAATACCTTGCAATATTATCATGTCGTAGATGGTCTGCCACCTTGCATCGGACATGACTTGTTTGAAGGTGTTATACAATATGACTTGCCACTTGTTCTCAACTACTTTGTCCAAGAAGAATGGTTTGATACCGAGCAAGTAAACCGAAAAATACGCAAGTTCCGCTACAAAGGTACAGACATGAACGATAAGCCATGCCCTATTTCAACTTCCGGCAAGCTGGGAGGTCATGCCATCCAAACGTGGACTCTAATTCGACTGTTGCCATTGTTAATTGGCAGCTACGTTCAAAATCCAGATGATCCCGCATGGAAAATGACCCTCCACTTAATCCTCATTGTCCAGATTGTGTGTTCCACTAAAGTTACCTATCAACTCATTGCCTTACTTCAAGAAACAATAGAAGAATACCTAAACCTCAGAACCACCTTATTCCCCAACACACCACTACGACCCAAACACCACTATGTGCGCCATTATCCGAAGATGATTGTTATGTACGGCCCACTCATCAGATTGTGGACAATGCGCTTCGAATCTAAGCATAGTTATTTTAAGGAAAGCCAAAGGGCTTCTAAAAATTCTATTAATGTAACGAAGACATTGTCTGAGAAGCACCAGTACCTACAAGCTGCGTATTCGGAAAATTGGTTGTTTGGGCCAGAGTCCTTCATGAACAGCGGAACAGAGTACTACCAGGAAGTTTTCAGCAGTGAAATTAACGTAGCTCTAAAAACTGTTCATTTGGAGGCTTGTAGTCTGATGATCGGGAATGAGTGTTGTCATCGAGGTGTTAAGTACCGGAAAGACGACCTTGTAATTTTAGATTCCGACATTGATCTTAATATCCTCAAGATTTTAACAATTGTCTTCAAAGAATCGAAAGAATTCTACTTCGTTGGTCATCAAGCGACAGGAATTCTTGTCAAAGAAATGCAAGTGTACAAAATTGAAGAAAGTGAACACATAATTTGCCGATCAGTCAATGAACTCCAAGATTCTCACCCATACCAGATTTATGATTCAATATTTTCGTATCCTGTCCTGACTCTAAAACATCTAACCAGTTGAAAGATTGTAACTCATTGAAATTGCCTCGTGTCTCACTCTCTCACTCTCCATTACAAAATACATCATCAGCCATATATTAGCATTGAAGAATGGGCATGTAATATCTGTAGACCTATACTGGAAGAAGTATAGAGTGTCTCTAAAAGTCTAAAGCAATGTGAGCTTAATTGTTAATGTCAATTTTCAGATGGACGAGATTGTCGTATTCATCAGGAAGGTGGTCCCGGATGTGGACGAAGGCAAATTGCTGGACAAACTTGATGAAATTGGCATCACTGCACTTGAGGATTTGAAAGAAATTGATTTTGCCACACATATGAAACCACTTTTTAAATTAATGCAGTCCATCAAGTTGAGAAAAGCTGTTGAAGTGTTTTTTAAAGAGCCTGAACAGCCTGCGCAATTGCCCCTCACCCCCACCTCAATACAGTCACCTTCAACCTCTACCACGTTTTCAACCCCGAATTCAGCACTGTCAAAGTTTTCTATACCATACGATACGTTTCCCCCCTCTCTGAAAAAGAAAATGCGGAAAAAGGAAAAAGCTTCAACTTCCGAGAAGAATGCAATGGTGCGAATTATAGGAGACATCATTCACGACATCAATAACCACCCGGGGAAGGCATTCTTAAAAAGGGTGTCTCATCAAATTGTCGATCAATATCCGGCGACATTCGCGATGTCGTTTGAAGAAGACGGAACTGTACTGGGAGACGGCCAGTACCTGATTGAGCGAAAGCTCTTGGAGCGTGTGAAAAGTCTGAACCGCACAGCAAAAACAACTGCTATGGACGACGATGATCCTGATGATGAGCCATCTAGTAAAAGACGCAAATCGAACTCACAGAAAGAAATGTATGGAACATTGAATTATTTGCCGCAAACACTACCAGAGGGAGAGACTTTCCTTTCTCAAAAAGAGAAGAAAACATGGCTCCTCGAGGAATTTAGAAAAACAGCACGAGACAGGGATGAAGTACAAATTAAATGCTTTATGAAGCAAACCTACACAAGTCAGCGGCTTGACATAGCGAACAGGGAGATGACCACTAGTGAGGTTCGAGCCGAATGGCCGTTCTTATTTGAGGTAAGTTGGAACAAGTTTAAGTACTTGGTATCTGGCCCCATATGCATCGTGTATATTTAAATTATCAAGTTAAAAAAATGGGGTGCAGCCATTACGTGGAGCCATTAGTCAATAGTATTTAAATTATATTCTACTCTTTTTATAATTTCAGTGGTTAAATTAAAATTGCCGCCTTTACAAGTTAGGTACCCTACCGGTAGGGTATAGCCCTAGTAGCAATATAAGATATTTTTTTTGTTTTAAAACAAAAGTTCTGCCTTTTTATCAAGGTTTCCTTTCACACACAGAAAAGCCATCACAATTTCATTGTAATAGCCAATTCTCTATACAATCTGTTCATTTTTTAATTAGTACAGTACTTTAATTTAATTGTTTTATAAATTAGGCCTATGTAGTAGGTACCGGTAGCCTACCCATAGTATGAACGAAGTGCTAAGTCAACACTCAATAACAGTGGTAGTGATTAGGTACTTATCGAATCCAACATAGGCCTACATATTAGCAGCAGTAACATTTAAGCTCAAATTTTTACTTGCAATGTTTTTAATTTAAACCTTTTTTATATTGTATCCAAAATTGATATCCACATCTCATAATCTGCAATGATGGCTTGTACATTTTTTCAGATGGAGTATATTTGTGACCATTTCGAAGAACTAATGGGCTTCGAGTTGCGCGAAAGAAGCAAGAAAAATCTTACACATCATATTCCGCTGCTTTTTGACTACTTAAAGTCACAAGTCAATAATATTAGCGACCAAAATGCCGAGAAATTGCCAACAAAAACAAAGAGTCTGCGTGACCATATCATTATGAAGAGAAACGCTGTCCTATCATCGGTAGAAGAAGAGTTCGTGTACGCAGTTGCAACATTGGTGGCTTGGTGGCAGCAGCCAGCAGACCAGCTCTACAAGCTGTATCTGGTAAATATTCATTCGTATTTATTGTAGTGCACTTGTGTGTCAAGACATACCTACCTAAAATAATTTAACATTTGTAGTAGCCTACCTATTTTATTAACTGATGCCCTGCTATCTTAAAGATTTATAAAAAAAGTCCATTAAAATTAGTAGATTTTTTTGTATAGGCCTGTTTTCCATAAGTTCTCTGCATGTCGATATACCTAGTCTGTTCTATGAAAAAATTACTTGTGAAATTTAGTATCGTATTAACTAAAAACTAATCTAACGCAGCATGATTGCATAAAACATAGCCTTATACCACTTTTACATTACTAGCATATTACGCGGGTAGGTCTAATTAGTAATTATGCGGGATATTTCTGTGTGTGAACACTTGAAAGTTGCTAAGCTGGTAGAAAATCTTACAAGGGTAATTTAGGCGGGTTACTCGCGTAACTTTGTTGTTGTTGACTTGTTGTTGTTTAGTTACCATGCTAATTTGATTGTGGTACATAACCTTACTTCCAAGCTTCCTAGCTCGAACATGTTCTTCTGTATTATTCTTCCTATTAAGTTATCTGAGATGTCAAATTTCACTAATGAAGAAATTAATACATTGATTCAAATCTACGGTCAGCCGGAGATTCAAAATGTTGTTTAAAAACAACAAGAGGGGACAGAATGTAGGCTAGTATGGGACAAAATCGCAGTCGTCCCTATCGGAAAGTAAATCAACTTTACGATACGACGGTAATCCCAGTGCCGTGTGAACGATAGTGGTTACCCAGGTAATATTTAGCCACGTAGTAACTACAGTAATGTAAACGCGGTATAAGTCTGTATAAACCCATGCTCCATTGCTAGTATTATATCAAATACTTTTGGTGTTTTCCTAGTAATATTCAGAGTGATGTTAGGTTTTTTAAATTAATTATAGATGTTTTATCTCATTTTAGGACACTACTTCTGTTGCTGACATCGAATCAAGTAAGGATGCTCCAAGTCAACCCCATGTTGCTGTGCTGGGGACTTCAATTCTTCAGGCCAATGTGATATGTTTTCCAGTTTTCGAAAACAACGTCGTCATGGGTGCCACTACAGCACACGAGGCTCTCCTGTTGACACTAGCCCTGTACTTCATTTTTGGAGTGAGCTACCCACCGAAGCTTGCTGCAGTTTTGGAGTATATTCAAAGGTAAGCTTGCACCAATACATGAATAACAAATTTATCTTCCCCCATATTAGCTAATGGTTAAGGATAGAGATGGTCACACGACATAACTTTCCTCGAGATCGTGTGATTTTGTGTGATACCGATAATATAACAGCAGTCACGTGTGAATCATGTAGCGGTGTCCGTGCGTGACATTAAATGCTCCAGCACGGACCGAGGAACCCATCTCATCGGCCACTCTTCTTTTAGCCCGCCTTGAGTTGCCAACTGCTCTTAACCCCCTTTCGGTCAGATTTTTGTTTTATCATTTAGAAGGCAGTGGAACTGTTAACTATAGTAAGTGCATTAAAAGACCTGTACAGGAGGGCATCATATACAAAGTTAAAAAAAAAAAAAATCAAAATCAAAATCAGGGATTGGAACCTTTATTCATAACGGTTCCGGTTCTGGTTCCACTTCCAAATTTTATAACGGTTCCGGTTCCTAATGTAGGCTATAAAGGTTCCATAAGAACCGGTTCTTAACAGTTCTCAACGGTTCTGGTTCCGGTTCTTTAAAATAATATTTTGTGCAAAGCCATGTGAAGTTGTAAATGTACAAATTTTGACTTTTGGACATTTAAGGTTAAAAATTTTAAATTAAGTCATAAAAATAAAATAATTACAATATCAAATGGAAGAAATAACCAATTGCATACAAACAAACCACACGTACTGGTACTAAGTACTTTCCCTTACGTTCCAACTTCCAATATTATTTTATGGGGGATCTGATGACGATCCCAAGTTCCAACGAAAGGGGAAAACAAAAATCTATCTAATATAATAAAAATGTCATCCTTATTCCTTACCTTGATTTCTGTAGAACACGTTTAACTTTAAACTTTAAAACTGAATAGACAAGATTTTTATTCAAAAACTAGTGAACGAATTTTCAGCGTTTTTATTTGAATATCATTCGAAAAGTTGAAATTTTAATTTTGTTGAAAATTAAAAGCAGATATTTTGGAACCTTTAAGAACCTTGTGTAATATAACGGTTCGGTTCCGGTTCCATAGACCACCTGTACAAACGGTTCCGGTTCTACAATATGAAACGGTTTCAAACGGTTCCGGTTCCAATCCCTGATCAAAATCTTTGTTTTTCAATTTTTTTATGTTTTTTGTGGGAGGTGTAGTAAAGTGTGACCGAAAAGGGTTAAACTGCACATGCACTAATTTGAGTTTTCCGATCTTCACTTTAAACTTGCCAACCTATTACTGATTAGTGATTATTGTTCCTGCTCCATTGGTGAACTGGGGTAGGCCTACAGTCATCATCATCATTATCTGTTGCCACGTCCAACTCTGCGTTGGGTCGCATTGAAGACAGGCCTCTCCATATTCTTCTGTCCTGCAACCACTCCTCTCCTTCCACCACATTCCAGTCTCCTCCACTCTGTGTTCTGCATCTTTTCTCACACTATTCTGCCATTGTTGTCGTGGTCTGCCCCTTGGTAGTAGTAGTAGTATTACTTTTTATTTAGCAAATTGCTATTTTTACAATACATTTCACAATACATTTCAATACATTTCAGTTTCACAATATGGCCTATAATATATTCAATTTCATGTATATAATGCAATTCCCTATACAATCTTCATAGGCATCTTTATAACTTCACATTACGTCATTGTACCTTAATCATAGACATTGTACTATTATTATTTCCCGAGTGGGCTCCCATAAAATACATTCATTAATTAGTATAGTATCAGTGTAGGCGTACTATATTTTATTCTAGAATGAACTTTTAATTTGTTATGTATTAATGGTTAGTTATTCATTAATACATTATACAACCAATATACAATATTCAATTCGTACCTAGTGCAATACCCTATAAAATAAAATAAAATACCCAGGGGTATAAATTTACATTAATAGGCCTACTATTGATTTTCATTAGTTATTGAATCATTTATTCCAGAATGAACATTTTTCATGTGACTTAGCCAGAAGTTTACCCATTTTGATTTGTTTATTGCACTTTGTTCTAAATATTTTAGGATTGTCCTCATCACGTATTTCTATGGGAATTCGGTTAAAAATTTTGAGCCCTCTTACGAATATGGAGTTCTCTTCACTTCTTTCAATTACTCTTACAATATTTACATCCATTCCTCTCCTTGTCGGATATGTGTGTATATTTTTAATCTGCGTTAATTTGTCTCTCCCAGGTATTTTGGCATCACACCCTTATAAATTTTATGTATGAAAGACAAATGTATTCAGGAGGATTTGATCTTTAATTAGCATCCATCCTAGAGCTGAGCACATTTTATTTATGGATGTACTTCTGTTTACCCCCAATATAGCTCGCATTGCTTTATTTTGTTGTTTTTGCAACACTCTTATTTCATTTTTACCTAATAAGAACAGTAGGGAACTACAGTAGTCTATATGAGGGGCAACAATTGCTTGGTACAACAATATTTTTGCTTTAATATGTATAAGTCTATGTATTCTTAAAAATAAACCTACTTTTTTTGCCATCTACTTGATAGTTGAGCGAGCGAAGCGAGCGTCTCCACTTGACTCTTATGGCTCGAATGTCTGTTTTTTTTTTTTTCTGTTACTGCTTCGATACAGGTCGCACCGTTTCTCTGATCGACCTGAAATTTTGCACACATGTACATACCACCTAGGCGGGTTGCTGTATTGTTTTGTGGCAAAATCGTTCAAAAAGTTAAAAAGTTACATTAAAGCTGTTAATCGAAAGTTTTTTTTTCAAACTAAACGGCGACAAAATCTGAGGTGGCCAAATCATTTAGAATGTCCGTCCAATCACGAATATGTTATTTTTATTTTGATCCGATAAGTAGTGTAGATGGAAATTACATTATAACAAAGTCCCGTTACCATGGCAACGGAAAGTCGCACAGCTTTTTTGGCTCATGATAGCGGTCGAACGGAGGCTCGGATCGAGTTGAAATTTTAACCATCCGCAAGTTTCGTTCCCGATTGAATGCCATTAGTTTTGTGGCAAAATCGTTCAAAAAGTTATAAAGTTACATTAAAGTTAATCTAAAGTTTTTTTAAAAAACTAAACGGCGACAAAATCTGAGGTAGCCAAATCATTTAGAATGTCCGTCCGGTCACGAATATGTTAATTTTATTTTGATCCGATAAGTAGTGTAGATAGCAACTACATTTTAACAAAAGTAACGTTACCATGGCAACGAAAAGTCGCACAAGAATTCTGGTCACTATGTACTGCCACCTAGAAGAAATCAAGAGTAAAATAGTTTTCCCAAAGAAATGATGTCAAGGTCCTCTAGATGGCGGTGGATTTTATCCATTCTCTCCTATTTTACAAATTTTCAGCTAAATCGGTCAAGACCTAAAGTATGTAACATTATGGGAATGTCGTACTCGGGTCGTGTTGCACGTACCGGTGCTCGCTCAACAACGCGTCCAACTGAGCGTTTTCCTAGTAATATATTGTCCATGCTGTTTGAGGGTTAATTCCTGATCTATTATTATACCGAGATGTTTAATTTCTGTCACTACCTCGATTCTTTTACCTCCAATTTTAATATTAACTTGTCCCAAATTCTCCTACCTGGAATTTCCAATTCCATCATCCTTCTCGGTAATCTCGATCTTTCCATCCTCTTGACTGTTGACATGTCCAAACTAACATTAGTCTTCTCTCTCCAATTCGCTCCATTAAATTCCTCACGCCTACTTTATCTCGGATATCCTCATTCCGTATTTGGTCTCATCTAGTCTTACCTACAATTAGGGATGCACATGATACTTTTTTCATTATTGACTAGGAAAACGCTAAAGTCCCGCCGCGTTGATGGATGAGCTTTTTAAAGTTTTTAGTTAGCGTGGGATATCTTTACTTTTGCAAGTGCTTTGTTTTGCTGCCTACGCATTGTAGGTGATTGTTGTCAAGTTTCTATTGTTTCTTGTCAATTGATATTATTTACTGTAAAAAACTTATATTAAAAGCTTTATTTCTATGGATTCTGGCTAACTTTTTCAACTTTTTCTTTCAAAAGGTACTACATCACCATAACCTTAATGTCCATGTATAATATGAACGTTATATCCCCACCCGTTTGGTCAGAATTGGCCCAAATGGCAAGAAAATATAGCACAAAAAATAAAAAAATTTCTATTTAAAAGCTTTATTTCTATAGATTCTGGCTAACTTTTTAAACTTTTTCTTTCAAAAGGTACTACATCACCATAACCTTAATGTCCATGTATAATATGAAAGTTGTAGCCCCACCCGTTTGGTCAGAATTGGCCCAAATGTCACGAAAATATCGCACTTAAAATCGAAAAAAATCGAAAAGTACGATATTCATGAGAAATAATTCTTCGATTGTACCCAAAAACGTAGCAAGTCTAAGTTTAGAGATTTCGAAGGTCCTGTGAAATTTTCATCAAGATCGGATATGCCGTTTGCCTGGTAGAGAGTTAACAAACAGACAGAAAAAAAAAAACACCCGAGCTAATTTTTTTGGGGGCCAGTGAAATTGAAGTCTTCGCTTCACTCGCTTCGCTCATCCAATTATCAAAATGGTAATGTCATTATCGATAATATCGATATCACCAATAAAGCCTGTTCCGACCTAAAAGTGAAACCTCAAGTGTGGCAAGTGTAAGTCAAAACAATACAATCACGTTTCGTTTGCTACCTCTCTGTCTTTGATGTCATATCTTTGGCTTATAGCTCATTTCCAAACATAGATCTTGAGTGTGACACTATCAGCCCAGCCCAGACAGTGCATGGCACAACATGAGATAGTCTTCGTCTTTAGAGTTTGGTTCGTGCCACTACTGACCAATTATTTGATTTTTCGATAATCGATAATGAATTTTGGTTATCGATTATCGAAATTATATCCATTATTGATTATTGATTGATAATATCGATTATCGTGTGCATCCCTACCTACAATCCTTCTCATAAACTTCATACCTACAGCGTGCACAAGGCTCTCATCTCATATTCCAAGTCTCTGCTGCATATGTCATTATTGGAACAAAGTAGGTCTGGTAGATGGTAACCTTGCACTTCTTTGGTAGGCTACTTCTCTGTTCCATATGAGATCTCGGATAGATTGGAATAACCCAACAGATTGTGTGCTTCCTATCTCTGGCTGAATCCTTCCAAGCTTCATTGCATGCTACCAAACTCCCCACGTACTAAAAATTCTCCACTTGCTTTTAAATCTGTCCTAGTAGAATCCTGACATTCTTCGTTTTGTCTCGTGTCATCAGCATTGTTTCACTCTTGCCACTTCCAAACACCAGTCCATATTCTCCTGCCATCACACTCCACGCATCAACTTGAGATTACACCTCCTCTTCATCCTCTACCCACACCAAAAGATCATCTGCAAATAACATTATTTTCATACATTCTTCTCCGACATTCTCTCTGCAACTTTCCTGGCGTTATTTCGTCAATGACAATAGTGACAATAGTGGAGACAGTTTACTTCCTTGTTTTAACCCACTCCTAATGTCAAACCACTCTGTACGTATTCCCACCTCTTGTCTTTACAGCACTTCTAGATATCGAGTACATCTCTTTCACTCTTCTTCTTATTCCTTTGTTAACTCCTATATTTTGCATTGCATCCCAAACCTTCTCTCTCTTGAGGCTATCGTATGCCTTTTCGATATCTACAGCCTACAGTAATAAAAAATATTTTGGAGTTTGCTTTTTTTTAATTCTTTAGCTCCATGTGCACAATGTCAATAGTTCCTAGCAGAGGAGAAAATTTTATGTGTGGCTCGTTGGTCTTGTGGTTAGCGTATCTGCTTCCAATCAGAAGGTCCAGGGTTCGATTCCCGCTAAAGTCAGAAGTTTTTTAACTTCTGATTTGGACTTAAGTCCATCAGTTCTTGTCTTAGGAGTTTGTAAACGGTGACTTGCCGTCCTAGCAACGAAGCACATAATTAATTCAAAGTTGTTCTGAATCGGCCGTGTTGATTCTGGCGTTGATCCGCGGGTGTTCGTACTGTCCATACCACTGATTGCTATATTCAAAAATATCGATCTTTGGTTGGTTATTATCGCTCACTCGTCGATTGCTTTGGGGCCTACAGGGTTGGCTTGGTGGCTTTGATTTACTGTCCCCCACTGAAAATCAGTTATATAACTGAGTGGGTAGACTCTAAATACAATTTATTTATTTATAAGTTCCTATTAACTAAACGAGGGAGCGGAGCGACTTGAGTGTCTCCATTCAACTCGAAACGGCCCTCATTCTGTGATTCTGTGTATCTGTCTGTACGTCGAAAATCAGCCAAACCTCTGAACAGATTTCGCTGAAATTTTAAACAGACATCCGGTACGAGTTTACTGACAACTGTTAACAAAATCAGCTAGATCCATTGCGATTAAGCCTTACAATAAATAAAAATGTGATTTTTTAAAATATCGTTAGCATTTGTTTATTAGCAGCTAGCAGGACGAGATTTACATGGCTGGCATGGCCTAGTGGTAAGCATTTTGCCTTCCGCACGGAGGGTTTGGGGTTTCGATGCCCGTTAGTTCGAACTTTTTGATATTTTTATACCCACGTATTATTTTGATTTTGAAATTTGTTAATGTTTCACGCTAATACGTTTTGAACACGATTCTCATTTTAAATGTTCAATTTAAATTACTAGGGAAACGCCAAAGTCGTTGTTAAACGAGTGAGTGAGCCATGTGTTGAGTACTCGGTATCATTCCCATACTGTGCTAGATCCAGCCTTAGGTATAGGGGAGGAAAGGGGATGTTCCCGGGTACTCAACACTTGGCTCACTCACTCGTTTGACAACGACTTTGGCGTTTCCCTAGTAGGTATTGTATTAGGTAGGCTACTAAAACTTGCATTCTAAAAAAAAGATCTAAATTGCAATCGACTTTGACAAGCATTTAAAGTCATATTCTCACATTGTGTAGTCCGTATCATATGTAAAACCTTAAATTATAGAAAATAAATCGGTCGCTAATTGAACAAGTTTCGAACAATATAATGGAAATTGTGCAGTGCACCACTCGTCACCATACGTTACGTAGTTGGATACCTAGTGAGCTTCGCTACCGACCGCTTCACTGCCCGCCCATTCAATACCATGGGCTTCGTATGAAAAGTGTTCGTTCTCATCTCCATGCTTCCTCTCAAATTTATATGGTATTGTAATTTAAAATCTATATGAATTTAAGTTTAGTATTTTCCACCAGTTTCATTTGATACCTAATCGTCATTTTGTATTCCTTTCAATCAAGTGTTCGGCCGATAATATTATACACGAGTAAATTTGCTGGTCACAAAGTTAAAGTTCTTGGGGTTAATTTTCAATACCGTAGCCAAATTTTATATCGCAACTGCGACTTCTCTGTTAGGGAAGCGGTGGAGAGATAAGTCGATCGGACTAATTAATTTGGTGTCATATCCAAACGGACAACATTTTTAACACCATCGACAAAGCCACACCACAAAACATTAATTCAGGATTACCGTTTTTATGGATTTTATCCTTTACCGGATTTTGAGGGTGCAAAATGGATCAACGGATATTGTGGTCAATTTACGGATATTTTGTTAATCTTATTTTCCAAGCTTATTTTCGTATATTTGAATCTGCGTGGGCTAATTTGTTTTGAAAATATTGAAGACGGTGTGGTATGTGCACAAGTGCAGTACAACGTCTGGAAATTGCTGGATATGAACTCCCATTGGCCTAGGCAACCAGCCAATCAAAGATGTGTCCCAGTCATTGTAGATACATACTGAAAGAGTAGCAATAAGTGATGACAAAGAATGGAAAATGGTGGCTGTGAATTTATTTTGTTTAGTATTTGTTGTTCAAGTTTGGATTAATGATGTTACTTGTGAACGTGATTGAACATTGAGAAAATTCAAATTTTTATGGTTAAAAAGTTAAAAGGAACTTCTACAATGCTATCTATGTACATCTATGTCATCTATGTTTGAAAAAGGAATTTTTCTTTAGAAGATACACAATTGTATGCATTTTAGTCATTGTGTGAATCAGTCACAGGCATTTTTGGACCATATATTCAAGTCTGCAAGGTAGCCTATTTTGTAGGTTATGATAATAAAATAGAAATATCAATATTTTAGCCTTGCATCTAAGAGATTAACGGTTTTTTGTTCTTTTCAAGGATATTTGCGGATATTTTACGTCCTCTCACAGCGAAAAAAAGAAGGCTGTCGTTCCATTAATTGTTTATGCAAAAATTATTATTAAAGTAGGCCTAATGTTTGACGTCTCTTTGTATGACTCGAGGATATGATATATAATAATAATATTCGAGAACTAGAACCTAAAAGAACCAACTCATTATCCTCATCTAAATTTTCAACATTTGTGGTCTGCAGACACACAGCCGTGCCGTCCGTGCACTTCACGTGCGTTGACTAACCATGCATATGCTATTCAGATTCACTAATTATCTCTCACATTGACACGATTATTATTAAGGCTGTGCAATTCATTTTTATTTGGAGTTGAGTCCAATTCAGCTAGAAAAAGCACAAACTGAAGCTGGTTGGGAATGATAATAGGGAACCCAAGTAGCGTGCGCAGGTGAAAATTGGGATCACACTTGATCACACAGCTTAGGAAAATAACTCATCTTCAAAGTTTACACTACCGTATCTCCCCCTCTAAATGAAGACCGGTTATTTTCCTATGCGAATTTTCTCTCGCGCATGCTACTTAGTTTCCTTATGGATACCAACGGAAGAACACATTTTAAAGCACGTTTTATTGGAAATTATGGTTATATTTCCACGAAAAAGTGAAGAACGTAATTGCACGTTTTCTCAAATCGATGATAAAATGAGTTTTCATAAATAGGAAACACTTAATTCTTATCAGCAAATTAAGGTTAAAGTAAATTCAATTTATTCATTAATTTTGTTTCTGTTGATCTGTTGGTGCTCCTGTGAGGAAGTCGGAAGACTTTCAGCGCTTTCTGTTGGCAAACCGAACTTGCAACTTGGCAAGCTGAACACCTTTAAGTATTTTAATCCTTTTTTGAACAATTTTTACGCGTTACCTTCCCCCCCCCCTCCCCTCACGGCAAATGTTAACAACAATGTAGACAGAACTTTTAAGAAGTCTTAAAAATCAACAAGCTCATAGGTTCACCAACCGATAATATCATAGAGATTTAATTTTCCGGACAATTTTGATATTGATTTTCAATGTTGAAAAGTGAATAATTTTGAATATATATTTTGTAGGTACAGTTAATGGTGACTTACTATACCTAATCTTGCCTTTTCGAATATTATCTACCCCACTCTTTCTCTCACTCAAGGGGCAAGATTCAAAGAATAGTTTACTACACTACAGTGGACTTGGAAATGAACTGCTGGAGTAGATGTGACCCATTGGTAAATAATTGAATTAGGCCTACTGTTAATAATGTGGTGTTTCTTGTGTGTCAGAAATGGTCAAAATTTGAAATTTTTATGGTATCAATAAAACAAGATCGGTATGTTTCCCCCCCCCCTCCCCCTCTTGTGGGGGTCTCATTTATGCCACTGCAGTAGGGACAATTTAGGCCTAGGCTATAAGCATGCAATTCTTTGTTTCAGGTTTTTGGTATTTCTATTTTGTACTTGATTTTTTGTTGGGAATTGCTTCCATTAGAAACACACAATATCACTAATGATTCAATCACACAATGGGATACACCATATAGCAGGATGGCATTGTTTGCCAGATGATGGCATGTGAGAAGATTTCCCTGCAAATGAGCGGCATAGACCTCAATTTAAAAATCAAAAAAGAAAATAAATTGTGGACAAACATTTTGAAAAAAATCAATCAGTTTACGTACACCAGGTATAGGCTTATCCCCTTGAAGATACTTTTTTCTTTAGGAATAGAGATTTGGAGGATGCGTGCTCATGGAATAGGCCCTAAGGGATATTTTCAAAATCTCCCCTTCAGATTTCCCCCCAACCCACCTCCTCATTGGAAAACTTATGTGCACACCTATGTTTCCTAGCCTGCTGGAAGGGCAAGGATGATTGGACAAGCAATTTTTTAAAAGATGTGTCCTGACTGGGCATCTAACCCGGGATCTTCAGCCGGCCAAAGGTTCTAAAATAAATGACTGAAATATTGAAAATATCCTAATTTTTCTACTTTAAAATTTAATTAAAACTTAAAAGCTATGTAGCATAGGCCTTAATTCTTTCTAGCTGAAGTTCAAATTAGCTTCAATTAAAAATAAACTGAAGCTGACCTAGTGTTGCAACACAGCACATCTACTACCTCCGTGTAACGCGCAAGGCAGGGCCCAGTCAATCTGTCTGAATAGTCTGTTCTACTAAAAACACAGCGGAAGGCCCGCGTTCACAATCTCGAAGCCCCCAGTGTGCCCCATGTTATCTTCAGTTTGATTACCTATGTTCATAATCATATTTTGTTGTTTACTGACCCTTTATTTGGCCTTGGTTTATTCCATAAAAAAAGTAAATGTATAATTCAATCATACTATGGAAAGAAACCTAGCCGTCCATAACTTTCATATGCACTAGGGATGTTTCCGAAAAATGTCCCATCATAAATATTAAGAACATAACCATTTCCCCCCTTTTTTGTCAATAATAACTCAGACATGTATACTAAGATAATACAATTGTGTGGTTGACTGGTTATGCTAAAAATGTCATATTTTCCTGTCATTTGTCATTGCTCGTGCTCAATAGTAGTCTGTACAAGAGTTTGGCCCAACATAGTTTGTCATTCTATTAGGCTTAAATTGCATTCTTTCTTTATGAATGCAATATTGAGGACATCATAGAAAATGTATGTTATTATTGTCAGCAAATTTCCAGAAATTTTCCATGAAAGTTTTTCAAATTGAATCTTTCTGGAAAACACACATCACTCTCCTATAGGCCTAATCCTTGGCACAGGTGAACTAGCAGGACAATTAGTTGGTTTGTTTTGCACTATGATGGAATTGTGGGTTGACGTGTGGTTACTTATCTTTGAATATTTATTTGCAGGTTGGTGCTGAAAATTGATGGCGGCGATCAAACTAAAGTTCAAAGGATCAAAGGTCAGCCACCAGCTAGGAACTCGAGGGTTATCACTCTTATGTCTAAGCTAAGTCAGCACAAGCAATTGTGGAAATTGTAGGGTGGTGTAAGTAGAACTGAGGCCCACACTAGAATCATTTTCCAATCATTAGAAGATTCTAATTCTCATAGATATGCCTAGGACTACAGGTCCTTATCCACTCCAGCCATAAATATGTAATGTTCACAGTGGTCAATGACTTGATGACTTGCCTTACATATGCACAAAGGTCAATTGTGTATTTTTAGAGACTTTTAGTGTTCTGGAATGACATCATCTAGTGATATTGATGACTTGATGACTTGCCTTGCATTTGCACAAAGGCAAATTTTGTATTTTTAGTGATTTTTGGTGTTCAGGAATGATACCATAATCTAGTGACATTGATGACTTGCCTTGCATATGCCAAAGGTCAATTTTTTATTGTTAAGTACTTTTAGTGTTCAGAAATACACCATCTAGTGATATTGATGACTTGCCTTACATTTGCACAAAGGTCAATTTTTTAAATTTTTAGTGACTTTTAGTGTTCAGGAATGACACCATCTGGTGATATTGATGACTTGATGACTTGCCTATGACAGAATGGCTTTTAGATTGCATTTAAGTTTTGGAATAAATGGTATATTATACGTAGTACTTCTTCATTGTCGCCCTGAAATAGGCTAGTTTCAAATGTGCAAAGCCAGAATGAAGGCTTTCAGTGTATCTTTGCATTGATGAACAAGGCACTACTACACCTAACCGAGTAGGCATATGCCATTATGTTTTCCGCTGAAGATCTTTTTTTTTTTTTTTTTTTTTTTTTTATTTTTTTTTTTTTTTTGTTTTTTTTTTTAAATATGCATTGAGGACCACTTTTAACAAACTTGACAGAAAATTACATTTACTTTGTTAAATCAGAGTCATGTTACCTACATATATTTAACACGCTTTAAAATTACTTTGTTAAATCCAGAACTTTGCTAAGTGAGAGTTCTTCATAAGTGGGCTCAATAATAATTACGTATTTTAAAAGTTGTTTTGTTATGTGGTGTCTGGTACATTTTGTGGAAATTTGGCTTCAAAGTTTAGCTACCAACTTTTCATAGGAACGTGCATTTTATATGTTGGAATTTGAGAAATGAATTTACAATCAATCAATTATGTAATATATTGCTATTTTACCTACAAATTTTCAATTTTAATACTAGGCCAGATTTGACTTGGTTACTAAAAGACCAAATTCTGATATTCTTCAATTCCAAAATGTTGCAGTTTTCCCTATTGAATGTTTTTTAACCCATTGAGCCATGAGTTGATTTTGCTTATTTTGCCCGTACGGAAGCAGTTAAATTCGTATTACGGGGGATGGCACCCCGCCGCACCCTGTCTACGGGCCGAAATCGCATGAATGCACAAAATTGTAGGCCTAGGCCTATTGTTTTTAGTTCATATGCTTTGCTTTTCTAGTTTATATTCCCGCCAGCCCTAGGCCTAACCCTACTTGTGTCATCATCTTGTTTTATCTTGGTTAGAAGCACTCTAGTCTTCATCCACATCATTATTATCGCTTGCATCATTTGCAAGCAAATCAACAACACTTCCTGAATCTCACAATATATCAGGCTCATTAGAAATTCAGCACAATCGCCTTCAGATTTGCCATCTCGTTACATTCAGGAGCTTTACGTCAGTTTTATGAAGTAAACAACAGCTGAGAAGCCTATTTCTGTTACGGCGCACCGCCTTGACAATTTGTAGGCCTTCATATTATTTGTAGTCGTCTGTGAAATGGCCGTGGTCGAGAACTAATCGGGGAAAAAACTCAACCACGTCGGTAAAAGAGTCAGCCACCATAAAGTGCTCCTATCTGTGTGAGATTGACTGAACTACGCTGGTTTGGCGCGAATTCAAAGACAAACGGAACGGACACGGAACTGTTCCGTATGTCGGATTTTGGGCCAGACTCGCGGAATACGGAACGGTTCCGTATTCATGGCGCAATGGGTTAAGGTTTTAAAGTTGTTTTGTTCAACTAAATTCTGCGTCTATGTTCTCAGTTACGTGAACTTCTTTATCTAGAAACTTGACACAATTACTGTGTTATTACTAAGTAAAATTTGCATAACACTGCTAATCTGTTATCTAAAATGTTAAATGTAAATGTACGACATTTTGATAACAATCGGGATTATCCTGTAGACTTCCGTGTTCAAGGTTCGGTTTTGATTGCTGTTGATATGTTTTGAATTTAGTGAGCAACGGAGAGTTTTTTTTATTCATGTAGTAAGTTTATTTTAAGATGTAATTTCTCATCAGTATTGAAGGGATAAATTTGGCCTCGCACTGCATTGAACTGTGGTCGGAGTTCAGCGCAGTCGCGTGCTACACATTTCTAGTGCGACAGCCATTGCCGACTCTCACTGAATGCATATATGCACATAACTTAGTGCGTATTCATGCTATCTTGTGTGACTAATCAGAAACACATAAGACAAATCAAACCATGACTCAAGACTCATCCACCAGTGTCAATTAATAACTTAAAGTTTATGAAAGCTGCTGAATAAAAAGAGTACCATTAATATAACAGTAATTTATTTATTTTCTTTGCGGGACACAATCTCACAAGTGTCCATTGTATCTCAATTTTTGAGAAAAGTGCAGCCTCCACACCCAGTGAAAAATTACATTTTGAGAATCAGTTTTCTGTGTTGTTCAAAACACCTTTAGCTTCCAGCCTACATATAAGGAAAAATGGATTTCTGAAATAACTGTTCTAATGAACAGCGCCAATCGTTATTTCAGAAATGCATTTCCTTATACTAAGGATGAGAGCTAAAGGTGTTTTGAGACAACACAGAAAAACTGATTCTCAAAATGTAATTTTTCACTGGGTGTGGAGGCTGCACTGTTGTCAAGATATAATGGCTACTCGTGAGGTTGTGTCCCGCAAAAAAAGAACAAAATTGCTGCTATATTAATATAGGTATACTTTCATACAGCCAACTTTCATGACAAAGTTATTGACCCTGGGCAAGCTCAAGAATTTTTATGAATTTGAATATTTCCCAATTTTCATAGTTTCTGAAGACCAAAATGCGTCATATCATGTTTCCCGTGATTATGTGGACCGCCATACTACCGATAAACGATAATCAATTCATGTTGTGGGCAATCACAGAGGTAAAAGATTTAACACGGAAAGAATTGACGACTTGAAATGTTACCGCCTCATGACGTCACGAGGCAACATGGCGGAATTAGTTGGTATAAATCCTAATTTCCCAAGTTGGCGCCTGCTTCACGGCGCAACACTTATCACGCTCTAACTTTTATTCTATTCATTATTTGGACAATAGTTAAATGAATAAAATTTAGCGAATATATCATTCTTTGTAATACCGATTATTTCGATTTTTTGACACAGTCTTTAGCTTGTTATAACAATGTGCGCATCATACATGTGAAAATTATCAATGACTAAAGTTTTCTCAATAATTTATTTGACAAAAAACTACTGATCGGATTTCGACAAGACCTCTTAAAAAATATGCATCAGACTGTTTAGACAAGAAATAAACTAACTTTCTAGATAGAAAGTGCACTGAACGAAACTTTGCAGCATAGAGTAATATGCAGGGTATGTGTTTTTATCTAAAATACGCACTCTTGACGTGCGGATGAGCCGTTAAAAAGTGTACGCTGCGTATTATTCTATGCTGTAAATTTTCGTTCAGTGCACTTTCTATCTAGAAAGTTAGTATATTTCTTGTCTAAACAGTCTGATGCATTTTTACAAAGAATTCTTGTCGAAATCCGATCAGTAGTTTTTTGTCAAATTAATTAATGAGAAAACTTAAAGTCATTGATAATTTTCACTTGTGTGATGCGTACATTGTTATAACAAGGCTAACGACTTTGTCAAAAAATCGAAATAATCGCTATTACAAGGAATGAAATGTTTGCTAAATACTAGGAAAACGCTAAAGTTTCGCCGCGTTGAAGGATGAGCTTTTTGAAGTTTTTAGTTTGCGTGGGATATCTTTACTTTTGCAAGTGCTTTGTTTTGCTGCCTACCCATTGTAGGTGATTGTTGTCAAGTCTCTATTGTAACTTGTCAATTGGTATAATTTACCGTAAACAACTTATATTAAAACTTTGATTTCTATGGATTCTGGCTAACTTTTTCAACTTCAAACAAAAATGTACTACTTCACCATAACCTTAATGTCCATGTATAATATGAACGTTCTAGCCCCACCCGTTTGGTCAGAATTGGCCCAATTATGTCACGAAAATATCGCACAAAAAATCAAAAAACTTATATTAAAAGCTTTATTTTTATAGATTCTGGCTAACTTTGTCAACTTTTTCTTTCAAAAAGCTATACATCACCATTACCTTAATGTCCATGTGAAATATGAAAGTTGTAGCCCCACCCGTTTGGTCAAAATCGGCCCAAATGTCACGAAAATATCGCACTAAAAATCGTAAAAGTACGATATTCATGAGAAATATATTTCTTCGATTGTACCCAAAAACGTAGCAAGTCTAAGTTCAGAGATTTTGAAGGTCCCCTCAAATTTTTATCAAGATCAGATATGCCGTTTGCCTCGTAGAGAGCGAACAAACAGACGAAAAAAAAAAACACCCGAGCTAAATTTTTTGGGGGGTCGGTGAAATTGAAGTCTTCGCTTCGCTCATCCAATTATTCATTTAACTATTGTCCAAATAATGAATAGAATAAAAGTTAGAGCGTGATAAGTGTTGCGCCGTTAAGCAGGCGTCAACTTGCGAAATGAGGATTTATACCCAATACTAGTCACATGACCAATCGATCGTTTTAAGCTCCGCCCATTTCGAGTCGTCAATTGGTGTTAACTTGATACATGGCTATTGTCCGCTAGAAGTGGCACTATTTTTCTGACCATTAGCGCTCTATATGATTGTGATTGATCACTTATGCAGTGAATATATTGCTAGTTTAAATTTAATTTGGTCGTTAGCGGTCCTTTTTAAAATTTAAAATTATCTAGTAGGCCTACATTTTGGTTTCATTGAGTTAAAATTTGAATTTTGCCAGTAATATTACCTAATCTTCTTGCAATGTTTAAGGCTTTAATTAACAATTGCAAATTGTTACATTTTTAAAAAACTTAATTATTTAAGAACAACATAATGCATAGTACTAAATTATCAATTAGTAGGCCTACATATAGTGAGTCATGATAGATTTTGCTTTTCTTTTGCAAATTTTTGTGTTGGACGGTGTTTATAAACTTAGTGACACATCAATCAACTTACACACATTGTTAACATAAAATATTTCTCTTTTTATCAGTAATCAGGGACATGTGAGTGGGCTTAGTGTTTTTGGCTTCAGCCTCAAATATTAAATTAAAATACAAACTTTACTGCAATACACCATAGTATGTAGTCAAGTTTTTTTTTAATTTTTATATTTCAGGCTGAAGACAAAAAATCGCTGGGCCCACTCGACACTCACATGTCCTGATTATTGATTATAGAGGAAAATATTTTATGTAGGTTATGTTTATAGTGAATAAGCTTTTAATCCAATGGTAATAAATTTGATATTTTGTACAATTATTCTACCATGTAAGAGAATGTGCAATTATACTATATATTATAATTTTACTGTTGTCATGATGTATATTTATTCAAGTAACCTAACGTATCAAAAGTGCATTTTCTTGTTTTGATAAAGATGTAAGCCTAAAGGCTGAAGAGACTGCAATGTTTTATTCAAGAATCCTTGAATGCAAGGCCAAAAATATAATCATTCCGAAGGAGATATTGTAACAAATGTAATTTGAGACATCCTTAACTCAAGGTATTTTTTCAATCTGAGCAAGCCAGTCAGGCATGCTTGTAACATTGTCTTACAGCATTTCCACGGTTGTGGGCAGATTAGTTAACTTAAAATGTGAATGCACTTTGATATATTCCTATTTTCCCTTTTCATTTATTTCTACGTGCATGACCCAAGGATCGCAGCAAAGTTGTCAAAGATGATCCATACGCATCATGAATATGTTAATAACTATGCAGATGTTTTATATTTACTAGGTATTTCCACTTTCAAATGCAATATTATCAATTATAATTATGAAGCCTACAAGTGTTTAAATGGTACAGTATGTCATTTAAAATAGCACAATAATTGAGGGCCTGTGAGCATGAACGTGTAACTGACAACAAATCGATCTGAGATATGAGCAGTTGCGGCGGCGGCAACATTGGCCGGTAAAGCTAGAAGCCATGCATAGACTACTACCTATGTGCAAATTGGTGAACTCTCCTAAGTGTATTATGACTTCAAATAGAACGGTGGGACCACGGCTGGCCGTGCGCGCATAAGCAAGGTAAAGAACCTAAGAGTTAGACGGTTTATGCTCGCGGCCCCTCAATTATACAAATAATTTCAAGAAGATTCAGCCTAAATGCAAATAACTTGAAATGCCTATTTCATTTTATGCATAACCATCTAGGACCGGTGGTGTTATATGTTGAATTCTTATTTCACTAGGGAGTGCAGCAACAGAGTCATACCAATTCGACTCTGGTTGGAATCTGTAATTATGTGTGTCTGTCGTGTGTTTGATAAAAAATGCTCAAACCACTGAACATATTGCCTTAAAATTTTAAACAAAACATGCAGGAACAAAAAATGTATTGGTACTGTTTACATTTTTACTAAAATCGATTACGATTAAAACACAGGAAATAATAAAAATAATAATACAATAGAAATGTGCAGCATTTAATACGATAAATTTTCATTTATTTTTATCTAATCCATGTTTCAAATGTCAAATGACTCGCACGACTGTGACCAAGATGTACCGAATCTCCACAATCAAGGTCCCACAAAATTCTACTGAGATATTGAGTAGGTATTGTAGGCTTGCAATCATACCCTGTATTTGTGCAGTTGTATTTTTGTTTTATTTCAAAAGGATGTTTTCTAGTTGCGTTTCATGAATTAAGTATGTAAGACTATTTTTGGTCGGTATTTTATGGAATAACCAAAATTTATTTCTTTTGCTACAATTAAGACCAATGCAGATTGACATATAGCTCGCTCATTTGTTTATCAACGACTTTGGCATTTCCTACTTGTAATATAACTATAATTAGTAAGTGGTATTACCCCATACAGTACAGGTGGTTTTATGCTGTTAGGACTTTTGACACTGCCAGTAAGGGATTTTTCCCCTTCAATGTAGGTGGTTTTATCCTGTAGTGTTAGGGTCTTTACTGTGCCAGTAAGGGATATTTTCCCCCTTCGATGTAGGTTGTTTTATCCTGTAGTGTTAGGGTCTTTTGCGACTGCCAGTAAGGGATATTTTCCCCCTTCGATGTAGGTGGTTTTATCCTGTAGTGTTAGGGTCTTTTACCATTGCCAGTAAGGGATATTTTCCCCCTACAATGTAGGTGGTTTTAAACTGTAATGTATGTGTCTTTTGACACTGCAAGTAAGGAATATTTTCGCCCCCTAATGTAGGGGGCAGCCGGGTTCTCAACCACAGTATGTGTAAAATACACCCTACATTGTAGGGGGAAAATATCCCTTACTGGCAGTGTCAAAAGCCACTGACACTACAGGATAAAACCACCTACATTGTAGGGGTATAATATACCTTACTTGCAGTGTCAAAAGCCTCTAACACTTCAGTTTAAAACCACCTACATTGTAGGGGGAAATATCCCTTACTGACAGAGACTTAGAGGCTTTTGACACTGCAAGTAAGGTATATTATACCCCTACAATGTAGGTGGTTTTATCCTGTAGTGTGAGGGCTTTTGACACTGCAAGTAAGGGATATTTTCCCCCTACAATGTAGGTGGTTTTATCTGCAGTGTAAGTGTCTTTTAACACTGCCAGTAAGGATATTTTCCCCCTACGATGTAGGTGTATTTTACACATACTGTGGTTGAGAACCCGGCTGCCCCCTACATTAGGGGGTATTTCCCACCGAAATTTGAAAAACAGTGCACTAGAATGAAATTTATGAAAATGTAAACGAGATTACACATACAAATCATTAGACTTTTTCACTGTTATTAACTTATTTTTATTTAATAAATGTGATATCATTGGTTTGATAAAGACTGCTGTAAAGTGGTCGAAATATCACATTTTTTAAAATAAAAATAAGTTAATAACAGTGAAAACGTCTTATGATTTGTATGTGTAACGTTACTACCTGTTATATAGTTTCAATATTTTTAATTGTAAACGAGATGTTTACAGGCAATGTAAACCGTACAAATTGTTTAACCTATGCGTCCATAAATAGCAATATCTAAAGAAAAAAAAGAGGAAAAAAAGGAATTACTACTAATTAGTATTTGGCATAATGCGAATGAATAATCAAGTGTATAATATAATAGCCACGGAAAACGCAGTTTAATATTTAATTTTCAAACCATTATTACAGCTATACGGTATAAATTAACATTAACTATTTAGATTTAATTTACAAAATATCACTACCAGCTTCACCTTCCCCACTTGGCTCATTCTAAAATTCAAGGCTTATTTTGTGTTTCCGCACTGCAAAATAAAAACTTTGTCAGTTGTATTGAATTGTCATTGTCTACGACTGGACGAAGTTCAAAATCTCAATTAAATTAGCATGGGATTTTTTATTCAAGCAGAAAATATGTTCGTACTTTTCAAACTACGCCAACATTTTTATAGTTAGTTCTCACTGTGATGTCCTGCAGTGTTTTTAATAGGTTTTATTATTTGGATGAGGGAAGCGAAGATTTCAATTTCACTGACCCCCCAAAAACAATTAGCTCGGGTGTTTCTTTTCTTTTTTTCTGTCTGTTTGTTAGCGCTCTGCGTGCAAACGGCATATTCGAATGCGATCTTGATGAAAATTGGAGGGGAGAAATCTCTGAACTTAGACCTGACACGTTTTTTGGTACAGTCGAAGAAATATTTCTCACGAACATCGTACTCTTACGATTCTTTCGATTTTTAATGCGATATTTTCGTGATATTTGGTCCGATTCTGACCAAACGGGTGGGGCGGGGCTACAACGTTCATATTTCACAAGGACATTAAGGTAAGGGTGATGTATTGCTTTTTAAAAGAAAAAGTTTGTAAAAGGTTAGCTGGAATCCATAGAAATAAAGGTTTTAATATGAGTTGTTTGAGGTGTATAATAATAAGTAACAATTGAAACTTGACAACAATCACCAACAACGCGTTGATAAAGCAAATCTTTTCGGGCCTCCAGATATTTTTACATTATATTAATTTGTAATACCATAGCAATTAATACTTCTTTATAACAAATATCCTAATTAAACAAAAATTATTTTGCAATGGGACTTGAAAAAGTAAAGAGATCCCACGCATACTAAAAACTTACTAAAAAGCTCATTCATCAACGCGACGAGAAAAAGCGTTCGCGAAGCGGACTTGTAACGTTAATATGCTAGTTAATTGTAACGTAAATATGCCAGTTAATTGTAACTAGAAAACGCTCAGTTGGACGCGTTGATAAGCGAGCACGTATTATTTATTATTGCCAAGGTATTTGGGTAAACCCGTGTTTAAATCTTTACTTTAAAATCCACCGCCATCTAGAGGACCTTGACTCCTTGGGAAAACTATTTAAACTCATTGTTGACAAATAATAGACTGCTTCCTCGAAAGTATTTTGATTACTTCTAGGTGGCAGTGCATTAGAAACTTCGCACGTCTTTTCGTTGCCATGGCAACGTTACTTTTGTTATAATGTAATTTCCATCTACACTACTTATCGGATCAAAATAAAATTAACATATTCGTGACCGGACGGACATTCTAAATTATTTGGTTATCTCAGATTTTGTCGCCGTTGAGTTTGAAAAAAAAACTTTCGATTAACTTTAATGTAATTTTTTAACTTTTTGAACGATTTTGCCACAAAACTAATGGCATTCAATCGAGAACATAGCTTGCGGATGGTGAAAATTTCAACTCGATCCGAGCCTCCGTTCGACCGCTATCATGAGCCATAAAAGCTGCACGACTTTCCGTTGCCATGGTAACCGTACTTTGTTATAATGTAATTTCCATCTACACTACTTATCGGATCTTGATCACAATAAAATTAACATATTCGTGACCGGACGGACATTCTAAATGATTTGGCCATCTCAGATTTTGTCGCCGTGAAGTTTGAAAAAAAAACTTTCGATTAACTTGTAACTTTTTAACTTTTTGAACGATTTTGCCACAAAACTAATGGCATTCAATCGAGAACAAAGCTTGCGGATGGTGAAAATTTCAACTCGATCCGAGCCTCCGTTCGAACGTTATCGCGAGACATACAAACATAAAAAAATAAATAAAAACAAAAACAAAACCAGTGACTATTTTTTCCGGCAGAGTCAAATGGAAACGCTCGCTTCGCTCGCTTAATCACCATTATATAACAAAGATACTAATCCTCGTAAATGGCCAGTTTTTTTTGTTTTGCCCCGTATGGTCACAAGTAATTTTTAAATATCGACCGATACTTACTATTTTGTATGGAAAAGGGGCTATGCACGACAAATAGGTATTAAGTTACTAGGAAAACGCTCAGTTGGACGCGTTGTTGAGCGAGCACCGGTACGTGCAACACGACCCGAGTAAGACATTCCCATAATGTTACATACCAATAAGTCTTTAAGGTCTTGACCGATTTAGCTGAAAATTTGAAAAATAGGAGAGAATGGATAAAATCCACCGCCATCTAGAAGACCTTGACATCATTTCCTTGTTAAACTCTTTGGTTACAAATAATACACTGCTTCCTCGATAGTGTTTGATTACTTCTAGGTGGCAGTGCCATAGTGACCTGAAACCACGTGCGCCGTGCCATGGTACGGGACTTTGTTATAATGTAATTTCGACTACACTACTTATCGGATCAAAATAAAAATAACATATCGTGATCGGACGGACATTCTAAATGATTTGGCCACCTCAGATTTTGTCTCCGTTAAGTTTGAAAAAAAAACTTTCAATTAACTTTAATGTAACTTTTTAACTTTTTGAACGATTTTGCCACAAAACTATACAGCAACCCGCCTAGGTGGTATGTACATGTGTGCAAAATTTCAGGTCGATCAGAGAAACGGTGCGACCTGTATCGAAGCAGTAACAGAAAAAAAAAACAAAAACAGACATTCGAGCCATAAGAGTCAAGTGGAGACGCTCGCTTCGCTCGCTCAATCAGTCAGTGGGTGGAAACAGAACAAGAAAATGTTGATTTCCCTCCATGTATTTTAATAATTACGAAATACCTGCATTCTAGACGCTGAGCGTCCGCACGCAAGCCTCTTTCTTATCACTAAATCAAAACGATAGGCCTAAGTGTAATAGATTATCTGCGAAGATTAAAATAATAAAATGTAAATAACTTGTTAAAGTCCTAAAATTGTATTTAATGATATAACCTAGCTGTTATAATAATCTCAGCATGTTTACATATGATATTGTACGTGTCTCATTACCTCATATTATAGGAACGTGTAATAATATAGCGTTTTGTAGCAAATATTTTTGGCCACCTTCAAAAACATGTCTTTAAAGTTTTCTAATATTTTTATTTTGAAATTATGTTAATTAGTATGAAATAATATCAACTGAATTAAAATTTGAATAAACTATAAACAAATTATAGATACAACTATGTTATTAAAATGACATTGGACTGGAATCCCTTGGTTTTTAAGATGAAAATAAGGTTTTGAAGCATTTATAAAAAAACCGCTATTTCCGTACCTCCACAAAATAATTTTAAAAACATGATCAGTAATAGCATTAACGGGATATAACGGACGTGTATGCATTTTAAATGTTGCCCCAAGTGTTTTGACCTTTTGTAAAAATATTGTTAGATCAAATTTAATCCTCAGCTTTGTTTTTCCCCCCTTTATGAAAATCCTGCAAATTTCTTATTTCGATATAGGTAACGCATTTTCTTTAAAATGAAATAATCTATTATCGGGACTTGATATGATGGAAAAAAAATTTTTTTTTCGCCCCTTAATAAATAAAATAACAACAAAATACATTAAAATTTTTACGCAAAACCCGTACCCAAAACATTTTGGCTCCGAAGATAAGGGGCAAGGGGGTACCCCCCCCCCCCCCTAACCCTTAAAAAAACTAACATGAAATAAAGCTTTTGCAAAAGTGCTTTTTTAAATTCATATGCAATATGTTGGATTTTTTGCCATCTGAAAATTGATTACGAAATACGGACGGAAGCTATGTTTTAGTAAGTTACGCGACTCAATGCGAGGAGATGATAAGGGGAATTTGCGGAATAAATTTGAGGGATTCTGAAATGCAAAATTAATGTTCAATCAAGTTCGCCGTAGCCGTTTTAATGTAAAAATTTTTTTGTTTTGGGCAGTAGTGGATCCTACACCCGCCCCCCCCCCCCCCGGGCCCGACGATTCATTGTGGGTTTTTTCCCTCAAAATTTTTGCTCCCCTATTATTATTTTTGTGATATTTGTAAAATTATGTGAAAAAAATAAAAAATAATTGACCTTAAAAATTTGATCTAGGGTGGGATAGTAATTTCAAAAACAAAACACAACAAATCTTTGATCTTCCCTGTTTATAGGGAAATTTCCCGAAAGATGTGGAAAATGTTATCAGCTCAGCAGCCCCGGCCGTTTTCAGCACGATAAAAAACACAGGTTTCCTTTTTCCATCTCACGCTAGAGATGTTTTTGGTACCCGCAGGTTCGTCGTTTTTCAAAATTTTTTTAAAAGGGACGATCACTTTAGTCAGTCATGTTACCCTAAGACAAAAAAAAAAACGAAACCGTTGTTTTTTTTTTTTTAGCAAGCTGCCCTCGTATCTAAGCGACAGTAAGTTACAACCGGCGCAATAGCAGAGGCTAAAATTTAAATTATACCTCTTTGGTAGTTCCAGATGATCAGATCACTAAACGAAAAACGTTGAAAAAAATAACAACGAATAGGATAACAGCAGTTGGCAACAGAGCTTTGAATGGCATGATTTTTGAATCCTACGATGAGTTTTCAGGGATACCCCTAGTGAACCCCCATAAAACCATTAAAGTCCAGTAACGCATCGGTATTCTTTACGGTCGTTGAGGGATAAAAACAGATTTATGGCATGTGCTACGAAGTCTGTTTGAAAGGGGAAAAAAAAAATGTAAACCCGTAAAAAAAATCGATTCATTGTTAAAAACGGGGAACAACTGAACAATGGTATCCACTTTATTAAAGACTTAAAAAAATTTAAAGTTGACGATAATCAATAGTTTAAATAGTGAAAAATTTTTTAAAAAATTTTTTGGGCCCCCCGTCCCCAATACAGTTCAATTAAACAATAAAAATAGAACGTGAAAGGGCCTAACTTATAATTATTGTGGGGGGGAGGAGAAGAAGCAAGTTTCAGGTTTAAAGCCAAATCTTTGGTATCCAAATCCCCAAACCCAGCAATCTCAAATAAAAAATATACCCCCCCCAACCCTTCCTTGTGTCGTTCGATTTGGCGGAAGATTCTTGCTCATTCGATCGTATGCCTACTTTAAAACATTGGTGACAGATTAATATGATATGAAATTAAATGGGAAATGAAATGCATTTTTTAGGTGGGGCCGGGGTTTGTTTTAGAATGGTAAAGGGCTAGTTCGGTGTCTGTAGAAAATATTCAGTGTTTTTGATCAGTGTTGGGCAATAAATTTTTTATTTTATAGGCTTGTTTAAATAATAATTTTGCTTTTTTGAAATTGAATTTCATTCACTCGCTTTTATGTAAGACCGCACCATAACGAACTATTAAAAATTTAAATATTACATAAAAAAATAACATTCTGGGTTACTACATCACACCTTCTGGTCGTTTGAATGATTATGATTATGAAGCATTACAAAAATCTTTATAACCATTTTACATTTTGAATAGGACAATAAATAAACAGGAATTTGAGAAAATTTTTCGCTTTCTGGAAAATTTTTAATGGAAATTTTTCAACTTTTTTCCCAGCTCTTTCTCAAACTAAATTTTGAAAAAGAAACTTTTTAATATAAAAAAAATAGAAAGGGAAAAAAGACCATAAAATTTATATTTGACAAAAAAATTTTTTGTAAACATAAAATATGATTAATTGGGACCTACCGACTCAGGACTAATAATTGGTGAGGGCTGAACATTCAAAATAAAATCATGAATAATATGTATTATTTTTTGTCCAATGTATAACCCCCAAATGCATTGTTGTTTTTAATGGGAGGTTTTGACGATTTGAGAATATGTTTGATTTTTTTGGCCTTCAGTTCACCAAATTTCGATGTTGGGACATATTTTTTTTCCGCAAGTTATTTAACTCAATCATTTTTTTTGTTGCAAATATGGTTTCATGGTCTTTTGTATAAAATTTTTATTTATGTTTTTTTAAAAATTTTAAATTTTTTGAAACATTTAGTTTGTTCAACTTTTATTTTGGGGAAGGCTCTGAATGATTTGAAAAATATTAAGAACAGTGTTTGTCCAAATTTTTTTTCTTTAATGAACATATAGTGTCGCTTTAAATAAGTGTTACTTTTTAAAACACCGGTCTCGGGTTTGGAATTGTTCGCTCTTCGATGGGTCGGCGCCGAAAAGGGTTTGGGTTTTTAAGCGAGCGAAGCGAGCTTTTTCCCATTTACTCTCCGGAAAAAATAGTCAGGGTTTTTTTTTTTTTTTTTTGGTTTGTTTGTTTTTTTTTTTTTTTTTTGTTTGTTTGTCTCTCGATATCGTTGGACCTGAGGCTCGGATCGAGTTGAAATTTTCCCCACCGCAAGCTTGTTTCGTTTGAATGCCATTATTTTTGTGCAAAACTTTTAAAAAAATTTTAAAAAGTTACATTAAAGTTATCGAAAGTTTTTTTTTAAAACTCAACGGCGAAAAAAATCTGAGTACCCAAAATCATTTAGAAGTCCGTCCGGTCACGAATTTTTAATTTTTTTTTGATCCATAAGTAGTGTAGGGGAAATTTACTTTATAAAAAAGAAACGTTGCCAGGGCAACAAAAAAGACGCGCGAAGTTTTAATGCACTGCCACCTGAAGTAATCAAAAATTTTCGGGGAAAATCAGTCTATTTTGTCAACAAAAGATTAAATAGTTTCCCCAAGGAGTAAAGGGTCCTCAGATGGGGGTGGATTTTAAAGTAAAGAAAAAACAGGGTTTACCCAAATACCTTGGCAATAATAAATAATACGGGAAACGCGAACGCCCGAAATTTTTTAAATTTTAAAAAAAAAGTGAATGTGGGTCTAGCTATAGCACGTGCTGTTTATCAAGCGTCCAACAGAGCTTTTCCTATTTTAAAGTCCCATATGAAAAAAATTTGGTTATTTTTTGGGTTAAGGGGGAAAAACGCCAAAGTGTTGTTAAAGAGTGATTAGCCAAGCTTTTTGACTTCTTAAAACCGGCCCGTCGGGTCATTTACGGGAAACCCACTCGCTTGCCACCTTTATTTTTTAAATTGAACTTTAAAAAAGCAAAACTTTTTTCAAAACGATTAGCGTGAAACTTTAAAAAATTTTCCAAGTAAAACAAAATACCTAATTTTTTTTCCCATTAAAAACACCCCTCAAAAATAATATGGGGTAAAAAAAATATAAAAAAAATTAGAATGACGGGATCGAACCCCATGCATCCGGCGGTAGGCTAAATGGTTACCACTAGGCCCTGCACGCCACGCAACTTGTCCCGCAACTGAACGAAACAAATGCCATTGAATTATTAAAAAAACATTTTTATTTATTGTAGGCTTAAATCGCAATGGTCAAGTGATTTTGTTAACGTTCTCAGTAAACTTTTACCCGGGTGTCTGTTTAAAATTTCAGCGCAATCTGTTTTAGCGGTTCGGGATTTTCGCGTACAGACAGACAGACAGAAACAAGAATGAGAGCCGTTTTAGTTTAATGGAGACACCAGTCCTCCGCTCCCTCGTTTTAAAAATAGAAATTCAAATGATGTATTACGTATTTAAAAGAAGATAGAAAAACAATTGAGAGGTATGATTCGGACTGGAACACGATTTAATCCTACGGACATACCAAAAACCCCTAGATTTAATTATATCCCCGGGGTTTATAATAGTTTTTTGGATCCTTGGGGGTTTGTTTTGTCTTTGTGAGAAGTGAGAACTACCCTTTTTTTTCAAAATACAAACCTGCGCGATATACCGATTACAATACGGCGAACACGATTAAATGAGAATTTTGAGATAAAGCAGTGTGGGTAGAAATTTTTAGGTCCATTTTTTGTTCATGCCCTCAGGACGGTTTTAAACCGCAAACCTGAGGTTTCCAGTAAGGGCTATGCAGCAATTCTATACAAACTTTATCCAGTTTGTTTTGGAAACGCGGTCGCCTAACGAAAAAACCGGCAACCCGCAGAAAACCCCCTGCAGGATGTGCCCCTTTACGGGGCTTTCGTTTCATTAGGGGGGGGAACCCAAAAGTAGAATGCATTAAATACAACAAGAAAATGAGGAAATTGATAGATAAAAACTGCATTTCCCCATTTTGGTTAAAAGGGAAAATGCAATCAATCACTGTGATAATAAATAAAAAATATTTATATTTTTATTTTAAAAATTTTTTATAATAATTAATGATGGTATATTATTTGGGGGGGGTTACATTGCTAAAGAAATAATATGTCAAAAAAAAAGGGAGAAATTTATAGGGAAAAACTAAGTATCTTTTAGAAAACTGTTTGTCAGTTAAACATTGAACTGACCTTTTTTAACATTCTCAATTCTTTGTTTTTAAAAAATAACCTCTTTTTTTACCCAAAAAAAATTTTTACTAACCTTTAATACAAAAACTAAAAAACAATTTACATCAAACTCAACATAGACTTTAAATTTTTAAAAGGGACCCTGTTAAGGGTGGGTGAACTTTATAAAAAGTCACCGAAAATTAAAACACTTGACATAAGCAGAGATAAATTTTAAATTAAACATAAAAAATATTTTTAATTTTTCATGCATTTTTCAGACACAAGAATTTCATGAAGGCAACAGCAAATTTTGATTTTAGTAAATTCACCTAGCTAAAGTTACATTTGTCAACATTACTTTATCTACTTCTAATTTAAATTATTTTTATTTATTTCTAATTTGGGTCATATGTTTCAGTACTATTATTAATTTAATTTTTATTAGGACTATTTAAATTTTTAAAAAAACTAAGCGTTTTTTAAGACTTTTACGGCAATTTTGCCAAGAGTTGTAAAGAAAAAAAACGCATTTTTAATTTGAATTTGAATTTTAATTAAATAATTTTTGAAGGTTATCAGTTAGTATAAATTTAAGTTAGAAGTTTTAAAAGAAGAGGGCAGACAGGCCCATCAATACGGCTGTGTAACCAAGAAAAAAGGGACTGGAGTTTTGAAATATATAATATGTAAGCCAACTTCGAAAGCCCTGGGTGGTAATGGAATTCGGAATTATCAAGATATAAACAAGGCGGGTTTTAGGAGAAAAACATTGATTTTAAATATTTTACCATTTGGGCAAGATTAACTACTGCATCTAGATATTTTACTGAAAAAATTTTATTTATTTATTTTTTCCTCTACCACCCGGTTAAATGCCTGGAAATTGAAGTACCCATCATCAACATTGACACTTTAAATTGGTTACCAATCTTCCGAGTCATAGAGGGTAACTTGTAGAAGTTTAAGCGTAAAGCAACGGGAACGTCGGACAAACTTTTTGACAGGCAGTAATACTGTTGTGAATGTGATGCGCCTATATATATTTTTATTACACTACTTAAAAAATAAAAATTTCTTGTACCGTATGCAGGGGAGGTTTTTACAAAATTTTCTTTTTAAAATAAAAAGTACAAACATGACCAAAAAAATCAAATATGGGCGCGGTGAGGAAATAAATAGAAAACCTTTTTTAAAAAGTGACTCATTCAAAAACCCGTCCCACGAAAATATTTTCAATTCTATTTAGGTACAAAGTTTAAGTACATTTTACGGCAAGTTCAAGCGACGTCACGATTAGCTGCTAAAAAAACATTGTTTATGAATTTAATTTTAAACCACTGCCTTATAGACGTTAGGGAAACGTCTATTACAGTACCCGGCTAGGTTGCTGGGCGCTCACAATTGTCACCACTCGTGTTAAATCAAATACCCCTTGAAATATTCTTTAAAAGTCGAAATTTGTTTCTTTTATTCACAAAAAATTTGTGACATATGAAATAATAAAAAATTTTTATTATTTAAGATATTTTTAAAAAAAAAACATTTATTTTTTAATAATATGAGACATAAATTTTTTTGTGAAACGCAAAGTAACAAATGAAAATCAAATGCTTTCAAGGAAAAAATATCATCAAAAAAAAAGTTATTTTATATTCATTACATTATGGCTGATGGCAATTAGCTTGGGAGTTGCTCAGTTGTGGCTTTTTTTTTCATGTCGTAAATTTTTTAAATATTGATTTTATCCCCCAAACGATAAAAATAGGTAATAACGTGGCAGAGAGAAGCCTTTTGATTTAGCGCAATAATAAAAAGAGTTTGGGGATGTTGGTTTGCTATGGTAAGCGATTTTCGACAATATAAGTAAAACCGAAATCTTTTAGTGTGATAATTTTATTGTTGGTTGACCCCTGAACTTTGTTTATCTAACGAATCCACTCTGTTTAAAGTTTCTAAGAACTGTACCGGGAAAAGTATTTAAAATACTTTTATGTATTTTAAATTTTCCGAAAGGGAATTTAAAAGTTTTCGTTGAATGCCACATCAATTTCTTCATAAAATCAATTATTAACCTTTTTAAAAGAAAAAAAGGTAGTCACAACCACTATAACCTCGTGAAGACAACAGAATTCAAAGGCAAAATATTGAATTATACTTTATGAAAGAAATTGATTTTTTTTAATCATATTTTTAATTTCACATTAAAAAATATTATGATATTGAAATATGATGGGGTTTTGGGGAATTTTGCCTTTTAACATTTTTGTTTTAAGTAACTATTTTGAAATTCGATAAATTACACGCATTTGTGTAATTTGTGTATTTGTTACATTTTTTTATGAAATTACCAAAAAAAATCGCCCGTTCACTAAGAGACGCTAGTAAAAAAATACCATTTCGTAAAGCATAAACACAACTAAAAACAAACGAGGGGAAAAACAGAACAAAAAATTTTAATGGATGATGACGACGATTTTTAATATTATTTAATTTCAAAAGAACCCCCAAATTCATATTAAAAAAGTAATGACTTGGGATTTACATATGTTAGTGAACAAAAAAAAAGTTTTTTTAGGCTAGTATCGGTATGACAATTTACACAAAACAACGCATCAAGCATTAATAGAAATTGCATGATAAAAAATAGGGCAATGGTCAAAGCAATTTTTCCCCCAAACGAGAATGATCGAGGGTTTTAAAAAATACACATTATTCCCCCTGCATCTAGATAATATTTCAGCTATAGTTTCCCCTTTTCATACCCGTCCCTTGCAAAAAAAGGTTTTTATTTTTTTAAGAGAGATCGCCCCCTTTTTTGTCGCGAGAAAAAACAATAATTTTATTGTATTGTATTTTATTTTTTTTAGCAGGGGGATTACATGTGATGCCGTAACTAGTACGTGATGAACATAAACATTGTCAGAATTGTTTGGGATATACATTTCATAATTACAAATACAAATCTTTACTAAACAAGATTGATTTAAAATAATAATATTAATTCATCATTATACATTTTCATATATACATCATATTTATATCACTTGTCATGAGCAAACCTATAAACTATGCAAGAGTCAGTTTCCTTTAAGTCATTTATTTACAGACATTTTTTTTAAAAAGGTAGTTCTCAGTTTTCTTTTAAACATGACATTTTTTGTTTATTTTTTGTTTTCCTGGGTAGAAAATTTGAACAGTATTTCCCTACAGGATTGGGTTTTGTCAAGATTTTTAAATTTTATTTGATGAAGTGAAGGTTGTTCCTGTTCCGAGTGTTGTCCCGGGGGTATCGGAGTTTTTTAAAAAGGTACAAAGTGATGTTCACGCACAAAGACTATAGTGTAATATAGTTTTTTGGAAGGGCGGTAAGGATCTTAGCGTTTAAAATATTGTTTAACGTTGAGTGGTTTTTGGGTTTTATTTAAAACCCGATTGCCCTCTTTTGAACCCCTGAATATCTTAGGGGTTTTATTTGGTGCTTTTTCCCCCCAAACACTATGCCAAATTGATATACGATCAACTGAGCATAATATGCTGATTTAAGTAGTTATATTACAGAATGTTTAGCTGTTTATCAAAATATCCCCGAGCTTATCTTTTTTACAATGGGGTCAATGGGTCATTCCAGGAAGGGTTTGTCTATATAAAATCCCAAAAATTTGTGTTCCCCTAACCTGTTCTAGCCTGTGTTCCCCTATAAGTATGTTACTTCCTATTTTGTTTGTGCCGGGGTTAAAAAACCATAATTTTTGTTTTACTTAAGTGGTAGGGTAACGACAGAAAAACGAAATACCCCATTTTTTGAACACGGTTGCCGCTTTGCACATTTGTAGGTGGGACCAAACAAATTTTTAAGGTGGGAGGCACTCAAAATTTTCCCCTTTTAAAATTTAAAATGGCGGTATTTTAAAAAACAGCCTCAGAACAAAAACTCTTTATGTGTCTAAAAAATAGTTTGTATCGTTTTCGTTATTTCCGACCGAAAAAACTAAAAAATAATGTCAAAATAAAAATCGGGGGAAATTCTAAAAGTTAAAATGTATTTAGAGTTTTTTCAAGGAAAATCTCTTAGATTGGGTACGCGTAAAAACCCTTTTTCCCTACCCCTGAAATTTGCTTCCAGCAAAATTTTTAGTTTATAATTTTTAAATTTTAAAACCGAAATTCATTTTTTCTATGGCCATCTTTCGCGGCAACCAGAGGTTTTCAACGGGGAATGATATTTCGATTAAAATGGCTTTTTTTTACCCCGGGTTGGGCACTTGGCCAGTTAAGGGTCCCCAAAATTTTTTTTAAGAGGGAGGCAAAAAAATTTCCTTTTCGAACCAAGAGGGGCGGCGGTTTTGGAATTTTTCACCTAGTAAAAAAATTCTTGCATTTTTTCAAATTCTTTGGGTTTTTGGGAGCATTTTGATGTAAGGACTCTCAGAATACAAAATTATACAAATTTTAAAATTTAAAATAAAAAAAAATGAGAAACTGAAATTTTTGTAAAATTTTAAACTCAAATGGAGTTATTGGCCTTTTTTTTTATTTTGTGAGGGTTTTTTTAAGGGAGTCGGAGGCGGGCTCGGAGACGAGTTCGAACCATTTTTCTTTTTTTCTTTCTTGGGGGTAAACGGTTAATAAGTGGTAAATATTTCACACGAATTTTATAAAGAATATTATAAGATCCATACGCGACTCCAAAAATTAATTTCATAATTTTGAATTCACAAATCGAAAAAATCTCCTTAATTTACTCAATTTGGGAACTTGGGAATTTTATTACAAGTGTACAGATTATTTTAACGCATATTTGAATAGGATATCAACGATTAAATAAAAGGAATAGCGGGTTAATTTGGTTTCATGTAATATAAACGGTTTGGTGAAATTTATTTCTAAAATTTGAAATCCATTTTTTGGATTTCCCTTTTTTTTCGCGTTTTGGACTTTGTCTCGCAATGACCTTTTGGCTCATTATTGCAACCAAGGGGGGATATCTACATAAAAGTACTTTTAAATGATGCAAAATTTGGTAATGTATTAAAAAACCGTTCAGCTAAATCATAAACCTGAGGGGCGCCAATTTTTTCAGAACGACTGTGGGGCTAAAAAACATGGGACAAACTATGGGTAAGCATGGCGATTCGGGAAGTATTTTGATGGTGAGGTGAATTAAATCCCGGAGGTAGATAGGGGGACTACAGGGGGGTTTTCGGGGGGCAAAAAGCCCCCAACAATAGTCGAAAATTGTGATAATCAGGTTTTAGAGGCTTTTGGGTGCGTTTTAGAAAAAAGTTGTGGGTGAAGCAATACCAAATAATTTTTTTTGTGCAGTCAAAAGGGAAAAACCCCCCAAATGAAGTGAGTCACTGAGGTGATGATTATATTAAATCCCCGCTAGTGGTTGCAGGGGTTTTGGGTAGTTTCAAATCAGCCCTCTAAATTTGTACATTGAAAAAATAAATCTTGCATATATACATTAAATTCCCGTATGTGTGGAGCGCAGAAGAACTGCCGTTTGTGATGAGATTTGTGATGTTGTTGGGGGGCACAGCTCCTACAAAAATCTATCTCGGGGTGTTTGGTCTCCTAAAACCCAGGAGCGGGGCGCCTATGAAAACCTGGTGCGCGCTTTTAGTGGGGCAGCAAGCTCAGCAAAGTTTAAACCAATGGAACTTAAAAAATGGAGCTGTAATTTCAAAGAATCTCTAAATGATAGTTTCCTTTTGGGTTTTTTGTTTTTATACAACATTTTCTTTAAGATTGACAATTTATTTAAAACCTTGAAGAGCTCCAAAAAAACAGCTCTCAGCGTTCACGTGAGTTTTGTAGAGAAACAATAATTACAAGACTCCCAGACCATTCTCGGCCCCTTTCCCTTTGAAAACGCACAGAACAAAATAAAGCTTTATTTAAAGGGTGACCGACCGTGGTGTAGAGGGCCAACAAAATCCAGTGGTCTTGGAGGTGGTCAGTTGAGGTCTAAAGTTGCAGGTTCAATGAAATTTTTCCCCCACAAGATGAAACCCCAAGATTCTTCGACAACTGAGCAATACTCAGATACCAGACTATGTTGGGAAGACATTGCGCTCAGATTTGATTTTTGATTTTAGATTCAGATTTTGCACGCTTTATTCAACTTTATTGTACAGATAATATATAACTAGAAAAAAAACATTTATTTTCATAATATGAAGGTGAATGCCAACAGAAGAGGCTTGTGTGGGCGAAAATTTTGTGGCAATTCAGGTTTAGATGGCAGAGAGTTGAATCGGGGATGTATACCTAATATGTAGTATTCAATCAAGTTATAAAGAGGTAAAATAAAGTATATAAAGTAAAAATATATACAAAAGATACCATATAGTGGGTTTTTATGTAAGCTAGGGATTAAATTTATAAAAGGGGTTCTTAGGTTTCATTTTTAAAAAATTATTTTTATTGATTCATGCAGTTTTCGACTCAAAAACAGTTTTTTAGAAATTTTGGGAAACGTTCTTGGAAAAAGCGAAGATTTATGTAATTTACAGGCGGGGTTTGAGAGGGAAATTGTTGACACATTAAACTCTCTTTTAGTGATGGCATCAATTGTATAAAAGGTTGTAAAGGATTTTTTTTACATATAGTTTATAAATTAATAACTTTTCAAAACCTTAAAGACAGTAACAAAAAGATCTTCACGGCTAAACTAAAAATTACGGGCAGGCAACAAGAATAAGAAGTGTGATGACTGAGAGCAGCTTTTCTCTAAACTATTCATTTCAAGTCAGCACAGGGAAATTTAATTGATGACTTTTTCCGCACGAAAATAGGCTTTTCCCCCTCGATTAGCAAAGGTGAGTGCGCATAGGTAACAAAGCAAAGACCCTTAGGACTCAGAGATTTTTACACATTTATGATTTTAAACATGTCTGCTTTTAATTTCAAAGGCAAGCGGTCTGCCAAGAGACAAGTGTAACTTAGTGAAGAACGCGGGTAGAAGTAATAAATTTCTTTTTAAAAAGAAATTTAAAAACCTATATCTTTTTAAATACCCACAATTAGTATTTTTGATAAAAGCCCTAGTAATTTTTAAAAAATGTAGTACATTAAATTTTTAGGTCAAATTCTGTTCTCTGGCTCAAATTCATGTGGACTGCCCCCAAACATGAATTTTTAGTCGTTTGAGCAAAAAATTTTTAGTTTAAAGGTCATTTTTCCCAAAAAATTGCCGCCTTGGGTTTGAAGGGAATTTAAATGCCTCCACATCTTAAAAAATCTTTTGGGTACCAGCTTCAACTGAGCCAAGTGCCCCCAACCCCGTTAAAAAAAAGGGGGAAATAATCAGCACAATAATCATTAAACCCCCCTTGAACACCTTTGGTTGCCGCAGCAAGATGGGGAAAAAGAAAAAAAGAATTTTGGTTTTAAATTTAAAAATTTTAAAAATAATAAATTTTTGTTAGAAGCATTTACAAGGGTAGGGTAAAGAGTTTCTATGTCGGACCCAAAACTAGAAAAATTTTCTTGAAAAAAACTACTAAAATTGTTAAACTTCTAGAATTTACCGGGTTTTTATTTAACATTATTTTTTTGCTATTCGAGTCGGAAAAACGAAAGTACCAAAAATGATTTATTTGCCATCAAAAAAAAATTTTTTTATCGAAAAAAATGTTTTTTAAAAAAGGGCCCCCATTTTTAATTTTAAGGAAATTTTTAGTCCCCAATCCTTAAAAATTTCTTTTGGTTCCCCCTACAACTGTGCAAAATGGCAAACCGGTTCAAAAAGGAGTATTTTTTTGCGTACCGACCACTATGATTACTTTAAAGGGAGTTGGTTCGAATTGTGACTAAATTATTTGTTTCAAATTGTGTCTACCCTAAGCTGTCGAATGCCTTTTGGACATGCCCGGGTCGAGTACTGCGAAAGAGTAATCCGCCCTTTTTAAATTTTCTGGTATGTCATTTTCTAAGTTAAAGAACAGAGGTCCCTTTACGGAACCCTTCGGGACACCTGTTAATAACTTGCGCCCCTTTATCTAATGTTTCACTGACCAAGACGTTTTCCTGCTTTAATTTATATTGGTCTGTTCGCGAGGTATGACTTACCCATTTCAATGCCACGCCCTTATGCCCAGCATTTTAGTTTTTAATCAATATTTATGGTTCACACAATCGAAAGCCTTTGAAAGGTCCATAAATACGGCCATGGTTTTGTTTTTACTGTCAATATTTTCTATTACACAATTTATGAAATTTGCTGCCGCAGTTATAGTAGATTTATTTTCCCGAAAACCGTGTTGCTGTTTTGAGATCAGATTTTGTGATTCTAAAAACCAAGTTATTCTTTTGTTAAAAGCCTTCTCAAAAATTTTTGAAAAAGCTGGTAGTAATGCAATTGGTCTGAAGTTTCCTATTTCTACTGTATCACATTTTTTTTGAATAGGTATGATTTTTGCAAGTTTGAGCTTTTCAGGAAATTCACCTTCAATGAAGGAGAAATTTATTAAGTGCACTAATGGCTTTATTAGTTGTCTTGCACATCCTTTAATCAAGAAGGGCGGGATTTCATCGTATCCAAATGATCTCTTGTTTTTAAGTTCTGATATAATCTTGTAAACCTCGTGTTCGGTAACGAGATGAAGTATCATTGCATGATCTAGACGCCGAGGGAGGGTAACGTTTGATTCGTAAGTTTTCCTGGTGTCGTCACTCACTAGCTGTTCCGCTACTGTAGCGTAATAGTCATTTAGCGTGTTAGCGATGTCATTAGGGTTTGTGTGCAGTTTGTTATTATGGACGATGGTTGTTATAGACCTGTTACTTTTTGATTTGCTTCCTCTTTCATTGTTAACTGTCTGCCACAGTGCCTTAATTTTATTTTCAGAATTAGAAATGTAACTTTGAACTGATTTTGCCTTTGCACTTTTAATTACTTTCCTATATGTATTTTTGTAGTTTCTTAAATAGACTTGAGTTGATGTTTTAGTAATTTTAGCCACACATTTTGCATATATTTTAAGTTTCCTTTTAGAATTCAGGATTCCCTTTGTGATCCAGTCATTATTTTGACTGTGCATGCTTGGTTTAGGCCTAACTTTCTTTCTTTGTTTTGGACATGCCGTGTTAAATAAGTGAGTAAATCTAGTTATAAACGAATCATATTTTGTATTTAAAGTAGTAGCTCTGTATGTTGCTATCCACTGTTCCCTATCTAACAGTATTTTGAGGTATGGAAGATTTGACTTAATATCCCTGACCTCAATATACTTCTGGTTCTGCCTATTGCTTAAACCCGCCTGGTTTGGATTAGTATAGACCTCTATTGTCTGCCCAAAGTGGTCAGACACTGCTGTGTCTATCACACTAGTTTGGTAGAGATACAACAACCCAGTGAAACTTTAAATGAAGATCAAAATAACCCAATGTTTAGCAACGCAAAACAAACTGAGATCAATGTCGGCAAATGTCTCTAAACTAGCCGTTCACAATCTAGCAGACACAAACAATTCCCAATCTCTAAACCGACGTTGGTGTCCGTCGGTAAACCAACACTTCGACATTGGGTATGTGCACCTAAAAACCAACGTCGAGCCAACGTCGGATAATGTCTAAAAACCAACTGTTGATAATATGTCGGCACGCACACAAATCCCAACCTTTAACGACGTGGCATCCACCTAAACCCAAATCGTATACACCTCAAACCGACGGTAAGCCAACGTCGAAAAACGTCTTAAAACCAACCGATGGTTTCCGACCAAAAAACAACGTTTGGCCAACGTTGGAATTAAGTTAAAAAACGAATGACCACTGTCCGACCTTTCCGACCAAAATACTACGTTGAACCGACGTTTGTGTTCCCGTGGGGCTGCCTTATGTTCAATTTCATTTTTTCATTGAGCTGGTGGCCATGATGATGGAACCTAATGTTAAGGTATCTACGAATAATTAATTTAATCAAAATCTGATAGTGGCTTAATGTTCCAGCCTCTTGGTCGAAAGCGTGATCAATTAAATCATCGAAAATCGTTGTGCCAATAATTTTGTGAAAAACCATATTCTCAATGATTTGACTGGCTGCCTTGCTTCTTATTTTACCTTCGTTCTCCAGCAAGCGGAATGCTCCTTCAGTCAGTGAGCACACCTGGCTGACGCTTCTGGAGGGGTGAATCAGTCCTCCATTATCTTTTAACTGTATCAGCTTGTAGCTCTGGCACACCCAGTGTGCAGATGCTGCAGTAGGGATATCCTGCAAGCTTGAAATACATATGTGACATGTAACTTTCTTTTCGAGTACTAGCTTACGAACAACATACCCAGCTATGTACGTGGACACATTCTCCACGAAATTAGAGAGTGATGGAATGTCAGGTACGTTTATCACGTCTTCCGAGGTTTCTGGAAGTGCAGCGTCATGGTCTTCTTCCATATTCCTCGGAAGGAAATCACTACAAATCAAGTTTGTTTCATCTTGTGGGATGCAATTCCCACCTCCTTGAAAAGCAGTCTTCAATTTGGCAACTAAAATTTGGCGAATTGTGGAGCGTAGTTGGTAAGCTGATGGATTGTTGTTAAATCCACCATGGCTTCTGAGCAATGAAAACAACAACTCCAAATGGTCTTGGCTTAGTTTGTATGTGAGAAAAAAGCTGAGAAACAAAGATTTGTAAACGATTAGTGTCTCTGAAAGTAACAGTAGGTACAAAGAAGATAAAACATTAATAGGGAAATCCCTTACATCATTCTGGGCATATCACCAGTGAGCAGCTCCTCTGACAAGGCCAAGACTGTTTTCATGGCAACAATCAGGCCAATGATGCATGTCTTGCGACGAGAATGGTGTACTGGCGTTCCATCCATTAAGGTCAGGCTTTTCAGCATAGCTATGGTTTTTGTGAAAAAGGATCTGTAGATGTGCAGATTCCATTTTCGAATCGGAGCTTTGAAGCCTTTTCCCATCATATTTCGACTGTTTAAATAGTCGAACATCCTGTCAGATAAAAGCAAGGCGTTACACTAAATTCTATGTCAATAGCACATACTACTTAAATAGTAGGCCTGGTGTTATAAAATTTTATAAAATTTATTTTTGTAAAATATTTTGTGAAATATTTCAATTTAAATTTCATTGTCTTTAAATTATACCTCCTGATGGTAAAGTCACCATATTTCATATCACGTAACCTTTATATGCAACATTGACGAGATGAGAATTATATTACTATGGCAAGCATTCTTTTCTTCAACTACAATATGGTAAGGTAGGACGACGTGGTGTTGTCATTCTGTAGTAGGCCTACAGCAGTGTGGTAGGTACAGTAGGGTAGGTTGAACAAGGACAATAAACTCTTTGTATTTCCTTAATTATGTAACATTGTGCCTTTACTTTATATTTGTGTGTTGACATTGTTTTATTTAAAATCATAAATATCATTATTTTTCTACTTAATGTAAAAACAAATATTGCTTATACCTATTTTTATATTTATTTATATTTCATCACTTGTGAAATATTTCACGGAGGCTTGAAATATTTCAAGGCTTACGACACTACTTTCTTTTTTTTTAATTTCTTTATTAGCCTCCTTCGGTTCACTTGTGCGTCCACCTACCATTGTGGTGGACAAATTTTCAAGTTGTACTAGTACCCAATTTAAAATGTTTCAAGGGCCAGTTCCACTAAATGAATAGGCCTAGGCCTATTATAATCTTAAGATTAATATTTATAGTTTAAAGGTGTAGGCCTATTCACATTTAATACGGCAACACGTTTTTAACTGGACCGGCAGCCACGTGAACCAATCATAAACTTACTGGGCCGTCAGTTCTTTGTTGATGGTCCTTTTTAAATGGTTCACGTGACTGCCGGTATGGAAACAAACATGTTGCCGTGCTACTTGCGTCGTAACTGGATTTAAAGTCCAGATGAAAGGTGGTGGATCTAGGCCTACCTATCTGACAATAATTTAATGTAACTGGAGCTTATAATTTGTTGAACCTGCCCAAGAGTATTTAAAACTAACCTGTCGATTGTTTCGATGAAATCAACTGTTCCTCCGCAATCTTCAAACCCCGGCTCTTTGGTTTGCTTGGCAAACAGTATGCCCTTGGCTACGGATGAGCTAAAGACTTGCACCGCCAATTTAACTTTCATTTTCTGTCTTTGAAAGGTTATGTGAGCTTGGCGAAGCTTGTTAGCAGCACGTAGCCCCTGTTCAATCTGCAAGAAGTGCAGCTGTTCTACGTAATGCCAAGATATAGTCTGTAATTTTCAAATCATACGTACACTCTGATAAAATGTAGAAAGGACAGTGTAACATCCTGTTCTAGACTGCTCTAGGCAGCTCAATGTCACACGGAGCTAGGCTCACGGTGGGCTCGGAGTGCCTTGGCTACAGCGCCTGCGCAGTGTAGTCTGAACCAGTATGGTGGTGAATAAAACGTGCAAGATTAAATCGTGACTATTACTATGTTTAATAGAATATTACAAGTGGCGACGCGGGGTGAAAACAAGTTTCAATACGTAAATCACACGATATTAAGCGATAAAGTATTAAATTATGGCGAAATGTCTAAGGAAATAGATATTCACGGCATTCCAAACTTCGATTGTGTGAGCGATGACGCTGCATCCCTAGGCCAGCGGTGGCGTCGTTGGAAGCGCGCATTCACATTCTTTGTGGAGGGAAAGGGAATAACCCTAGACACTCAAAAACGATCACTACTATTGTCGGCGGCAGGAATGGACGTACAAGACATTTGGGAAACCCTACCCGAATCTGTGGAGGATCCTGAAAATACTGACTTGTATGGCACAGCATTAAGAGCACTGGACAGGTATTTCACACCTCAGTCTAACATTCCATATGAGAGACACATATTTCGTAACATGGCCCAGGAGCCTAGAGAAAGAGTTGAACAATATGTAACACGACTAAAGCGACAGGCGACGTTGTGCAGCTTTGGTCACAAGGTAGATGAGAAACATTAGAGACCAAATAATTGAAAAGTGTGTTTCTAATGCTTTAAGGCGTAAATGCCTAGAAAAGGGTCAAAACCTTACACTACTAACACTCAGAAACTTGGCGCGAAGCTTTAGAGAGGCTGAAAGCACAGGCAAAAGTGATGGAAGGAGGCTCTAATCAAGAAGTGAATAAAATAGACTTCAAAGCCCAGGGTTCCAGACAGAGTAGGCCTAAGCCTAGGACAGATGAGTGGAAATCAAAGCAGACCTGTTTATAGGTGTGGAAAAACTGGACACATAAGCAGTGATAAAAATGCCCCTATAGGGAAAGAGTGTAACCGGTCCCCCCCCCAAAAAGGTAGGCCATTATGAACAATGTTGCAAAACCAAAGTAGGCCTAGACAAGAAGGGCTATGTGCCTAAAAGTAAAAAGACAGGCAATAAACGAGTTCACCTAGTCAAATCTGACTCAGACCATGACACAAGTGATAAGGAGTATGCATTTCAAATCAGTGGGTCAAAGAACTCAAGTAGGCCTAACCCTATCGACAGTGAGGGGAAAATTAACCTACAGGTAGGCGGAGTTTCAATGCTAATGTTGATTGATTCTGGTGCTAGCTGTAATGTGGTATGCCAGCAACAATGGAACACTGTAAACAAAGTGGCCATAAAATGCAAAACTGAGAAAACCAACAAGAAATTGTTTGCTTATGGAAAAAGAAGAAGAACTGGAAGTGATGGAAAGTTCACATCCAAAGTGGAAGTTGGAGAAAACTCGATAATCGCAGACTTCTACGTCATCAAAGAAGATGGAATATCTATCCTGGGTAAGGAAACTTCAATCAAACTTAATCTTCTGCGAATAGGCCTAGACCTGAATGCTATTCAAGAAGATATATTCAAAGAACATGAAGATGTGTTCAAGGGGTTTGAAGAAGGCAGAGGTAAGCTGAAAAACTTTCAGTTACAAATACCAATAGACAAATCTGTCAAACCGGTAGCACTACCTGCTCACCGGGTCCCATATCAATTGAGGGATAAGGTGAAAAATAAGTTGGAGGAACTTCTCAAACTAGATATTATTGAGAGGGTAGAAGGACCAACACCATGGGTGTCTCCTCTAGTTGTGCGACCTAAGCCAGATGGCGATATTAGGCTATGCTTAGATATGAGACGTGCCAATGAAGCAGTGATTAGGGAACGCCATCCATCCCTACCACTGATGAAATTATCCAAAATCTAAGTGAGAGTAAGTTTTTCAGTAAGCTTGACATAAAGTGGCTTACCACCAGGTGGAACTTTGTCCTGAGTCAAGGGAGATTACAACCTTTGCTACCCATGTAGGCCTATTTAGGTTTAAGAGGTTAGTATTTGGGGTGTCCTGTGCTCCGGAAATGTTCCAGAGATTATACAACAAGCTCTCCAGGGGTGCGAAGGGGTAGAGAATTTTCAAGATGACATTGTTGTCCACGGCAAAACGCAAGAAGAACATGACAACAGACTGAGAGGTGCACTAAAAACCATCCATGGAAAAGGACTGACGCTGAATCGAGAGAAATGTCAACTCCGAGTCAGCGAAATCGCCTTCGTAGGACACCACATCTCAGGAAAAGGGGTCCGGCCAACAGAAAGTAGCATTGAAGCAGTGCAGAACTTCAGGAGGCCAGAAACAGCAGCGGAGGTACGTGGCTTTCTGGGGCTTGTAAACTTCAGTGCAAAATCATTCCGGATTTATCAACAATCTCTGAACCACTCAGGAAGCTAACACGCAGTTCTGAAAAATTTTCCTGGGGAACGGAACAAGAGGTAGCTTTCAAAACTCTGCAAACATACTTGACTAAAGCAGAGACATTGGGTTTCTACGACAAAAATGCAAAAACGACAGTAATATCAGACGCGAGTCCTTACGGTCTGGGAGCTGTACTAGTCAAGTCCCAAGCAGAGGGTCCTCGTGTGATATGTTACGCCAGTAGAACCCTATCTGCAGTTGAACGTAGATATTCCCAAACCGAGCGAGAAGCACTAGGGCTTATCTATGCCTGTGAGAGGTTTCACTTGTACATATATGGTATAACATTTGACCTGATTACTGATCACAAGCCATTAGAAGTGATTTTCTCACCAAGGTCAAAGCCGAGCGCTAGAATTGGCCGTTGGGTACTACGCATGCAACCCTACAAATACAAGGTTGTATACAAACCGGGCAAGACTAACATTGCTGATTCATTATCAAGGTTGGTACAAGGATCTGGAGACTCCAAGAATACTGTCGAAGAGATAAATGATTACGTGCGCTGGGTAGTCAGCGAGTCTACGCCGAGAGCCATGTCAGCACGTGAAGTGGAACGAGCTTCAGAGAGGGACCAAGAACTGACCGACGTTCGCAACAGCATTCAGTCGGGGAAATGGGACGATACTAACCGATCATACCGACTCATTCAGGATGAGTTATGCAACGTGGGGAAAATTGTCCTACGCGGAACACGTTTGATAATACCTAAATCGCTAAGACAGCGAGCCCTTGACATAAGTCACGAGGGACATCCTTGAATGACTTCAATGAAACAACGATTGAGATCAAATGTCTTTTGTCCCCAGCTGTACAGAGAAGTAGAAAACCATGTGAAAAACATGCCATGGATGCCAAATCGTTTCTAAATTCGATCCTCCAGGAACCGGTCATAAGAACGCAACTGCCAGAGAAACCATGGGAACATCTAGCGATTGATTTTCTAGGTCCTCTGCCCACCGGGGAGTACATATTCGTAGCAGTGATTACTACAGCCGATTCTTCGAAATTGAGATTATGAGGAAGATCACAACGGAGAAACTCATACCTGTTTTAGATGTGATGTTCGCCAGACATGGGAATCCTGTCTACATCCATGTGACAACGGTCCTCAACTGATCAGCAAGGAGCTGAAATCCTACTTCAATGAGTTAGGAATAGAACTTCATAACACAACTCCATTATGGCCGCAAGCCAACGGCCAGGTGGAGCGACAGAACAGATCGTTAGTAAAGCGTCTGAAGATAGCCCATGCTATGGGAAAGGATTGGAAGGAAGAACTAAACAAGTTTCTAATCATGTACCGTTCGACACCACATAGCACGACAAACAAATCTCCAGCTGAGCTACTGTATAACAGAAAGATTCGAACTAAAACTACCAGGACCTTAACGCAGAAATCCTAAATGACGAAAAAGTAAGAGATCGCGACAGGGAGAAGAAGGAATGGGGTAAACGTTATGCAGATGAGAAACGACTTGCAAGAGACAGCGACGTGCAGGTGGGAGATCAAGTTCTACTCAAACAAGCCAGACAAGACAAACTTACAACTCCATTCAATCCAGAGCCAGTAAGGGTTACAGAGAAATCAGGGAACTCTGTTGTAGTCCAAACACCAGAGGGAGCAAGATACAGGAGGAACACAACCCATGTGAAGAGGTTCCATCAACAAAACACACCTCCTGAACCAGTAAGCGAACCGGCCGAGACTACGAGCCCAACTCAACAGCGAGATCCAGACCCTGGGAGCAGTAAGTCTACAGGTCCGATGCTGACTCCTCAGAGAAGACCAAGAAGGGAAGTAAAACTGCCATCACACTTAAAGGACTTTGTGATGAAGTGAGTGCAACTCATCAATACTTACTTGTTGCCCATAAGGCTATAATTAATCAATCCTGATTCAAGAGTGATAAGTGTTTCAGTGAAATTGAAAGCCCCTAAGGCTGTTAATAATCATAGGGGTACTTGATTATACTCTAGACAAAGTGTTTTCAGTGCAAGTAGGCCCTAGGCCCTTAAGGCTAAATATTATAACTATGTTAAGGACTTTAGAGAAGAAACTAGAGCAAATGAACATTCTTAGTTTTATGGTATGTAATTGTCAAATGACATTTCCTCCAAATATTGAATTGTGTTTATGTAGTTTTTTCATAATCCTTTTTTAATCATGTTAATCGTTTTTTCAAAAATTTTATTTTTTTTCACTATACTTACTGAAAAAAAGATTCAGAGAAAAACTAGAGCAAAGAACTTCTTATTTTAGGTATTAATTTGCAAATGACTTTTTCCCCCAAATATTGTTTGTTTTTTTAATGTAGTATTTTCATAACCCTTTGTTTAAATTGTTAATTAGGTTTCAAAAATCTATTTTTTTCACTTTTATTACTCAAAAAGACTTTGAGAAGAAACAAAGGCAGTTATTAGTTTAATAATCTCATGCAAACGTCGATTATGTCATATCTAGAATAGTAAATTCATGTTGTAGTTTTTAAATTAAAGGGAAAAGAGGGATTAAACATCCTGTTCTAGAGCTCTGGGAAGCTCAATGTCACACGAGCAGGTCAGGGGGGTCGGAGTGCCTTTGGCTACAGGCCTGCGCAGGTAGTCTGAACCTAGGGTGGTGAATAAAAACGTGCAAGTTAAAAAATTTCGTGCTTTTTATATTTTTTAATAGAAATTACAGACACAAAGTAGTCAGTTTTTTAATTTTTTTAAAAAATCTATATAATTGAAATTAGGTTAAACCGAAACGTGTTTGGTTGAGCAAAGCGAAACTTCAATTTCACAGCCCCCCCAAAAAAATTTACCGGGTTTTTTTTTTTGGGGCTTTTTGTTTTTTCGCTCTTACCAGAAAACGGCGTTTTGCGATTTTGATAAAAATTTTGAGGGGACCAAACGAAATCTCTGAATTAGACGTGCCACGTTTTTGGGTACAACGAAGAAAAATGCTCGGAATGTGACTTTTACGATTTTTTTAAATTTTTTACTACATATTTTTTTTACATTGGGCCAAAATTCTAACCCAAAAAGGGTGGGCTCAACGTTCATATTTTATATGGACATTAAGTTATGGTGATTTTTAATCTTTGAAAGAAAAATTTAAGAAAAGTTAGCCACAACCATAGAAAAAATTTTAATAGAGTTTTAAGGACCCAAAACCGGTATATAAAAAAAAAATAACAAGTAAAGTAAAAACTGACAACAATCACCTACAATGCTTTAAAAAAAGCATTTGGAAAAAAAAAACAGATTCCACCAAACTAAAAAATTTCAAAAAAGTCATCCATCAAGGACTAGAAAAAGCTTGCGAAGGGGCCTAGAGTAAACAGTGTACGGGGCCACTTACTTATACAAAAACAAATTAGTTTTGGTTTACGGGGTCCCTTTATACTTTATTCAGTCTAGTCACAGGTATGGCGTTTCACTCTCAAATTTTGAAAGAATTACTTTTAACTTACCTCCCCTGTTAGTCCATTTTTTAAATTTTTCCCAAATTTTCGGCAAGAAGATCCGTAAAAAATTTTATCAGTGACAAACGTCTAGCCAGATACATTTCTTTTTTTACCAAAAGGAGGGGGAAAAATATGGCTCGGAGACGGGGACTTCGAGGTCCACCCCCAGCGACCGGGCCATTGATTTTTAGCAGCAAGACCACGCACACTACATTTTTGACGGACCCAGGGAGTCTATTTTCGTAAAGCCCCCAAAAAAGATTTTTTTGAGTCCCCAGTTAGGGAAGCCACCAAAAAGAAACCAATTGGCACCCAAGAGCCTTTAAAGGCTTGTGGCCAAAAAAAATAGTGCACGGGTTCCAATAGGTAGCGAGTTTTTCTTTCCCAAGCCTCGCCCGGGTCGACAAATCCGTATTTTGGTTCCCACCCAAGGGGTAGTTTTCTTACGCCATTTCGTCAGCATCAATGAACAAAACTCTCTGTCCCTTTCGCACTTTCCTTGATTCCTTCAAGTCCTGGAGCCTGTCAAAAAACCCTAAAGAAATTTTTTATATTACTATGGGGCTGGTACCGGGGTTTAAAAAAGTTTTGGTTACTGCATAAGTAACAGGGGGGAAATTCGATAAAAAACCCTCCGTTTTACTTCTGTACTGAGACTCCAGTCCTTAAAGTAGACTCATGGGCAAACAAAACGTTTGTCGTAAGTATTGGATGTTTTTGGGAGAGTAAAAGTGAAGCGTCAGAAAAAATTGTTTCAGCATAGGTGGATACTCAATTTTTTAGGTTTTTTTTTAACTTTTGAAGCATTTTATTGAGTGCAAGTGGCACTTCAAAAAAAATATGGTTTAAAAAATATTTTCCCCCTTGGCCTTAAAAAAGTTTTTCTTTTTAAAGTCGCATGACATTTTGAAATTTTTACATATTGTCGATTTGCGCGACTTTTTCCTACTCTTGAAGCTCAAAATTTTTTTCCGCAACTCTTCTTTTTGTGTTTAAGATTAAGTCTTTTAGTTTAATCACAGGACTACTTATATATTTTATGGTCACCTTGATTTAAAGGAACAGATCGTTTCCTTTAAAGTGTGTTTTGACTTACAAAAGTTGTAACACGGGGTTTCGGGGTTTCACGGGTTTCTGTAAAGAAAGGGGAGTTTAAAAACCATTTTTTAATTTGGGGGAAACCCGGGCCTTTAGTTGAAAAAATTTATTTACAAACAAGATAACTAAATAAATTAATAAGCAATGCAATAAAATAATAAATGCAGACCAAACAAGAACCCTAAAAAGTTTGAATAGTACGATTTACAATTTAAAAAAAAAATATCTAATACAAATATTAAAAACAATAATAGATACAGCAGGTACCCGGGACAGCAAATTTTAAATGATTAAAACATTTCTCTATCCCGTTTATATTTTTATGTTGCCCCAGTACACGAGTAAAATTTCCAAAGGGTACAAACAAGCTAAAGGCCCCGGGGCACAATTACCCCGGTAACGATAACGGGGAAAAAAGTTAAAACACACGTTTAAATTTCAACCGATGCACAATAAGCTTCCCGTTTCCCGGGCCCTTCCCGTATCCCGGCAACGACAACGGGAACATCACAAGTTTTAACTTTTCCCTAACGTTCCCGTCCAGTACCTTTTTGGAACCCAAACGGAATCAAGATGTCCAGGCCCGTTAAAAAATGACAATAAAAGTATCACGGAGGATTTCAGAAAGGGTGTGGGTTTTTTTTTTACCAGGTGTACCAAATATGCGCAACAAATTAATAATAAAAAAATTTCATGTTTAAATAACCCCACATTTTTTTTCTTACCCTCCGCTTTACGGGGTATTTTGGGATCGAAGACCTTAACGTCACCCTCTTCCCGTTTTTCGTTCCCGTTCTCGTTCCCGGGGAATTGTGCATCGGGCCTTAAGTGGATAGGCCGAATTTATTTAAGGTATAGGGGTCATTTTACCCATTAAAAAATTCCTCAATCATATTAAAGCGATCGAGCAGATACGATTTTTCTTCATGTAGGCCCCAGCTGATGGGAAAATAAATTTAAAAAAATAAAATATTTTTGGGGACCCTTTTAAATAATTTAAAACCTAATATTGAGTAGGGACCTTTATGGCATTTTTTTAGTACGTTTTTCAGGAAAATGGTAGCATCACTACCACAAAAACAATGCAAAAATTTGACAAAAACTTTTGGGAAAAAATTAAAATAGATAAAAAACTACACGCTCGTCAACATCGAGAAAATCTCCGCGAGCTTTTTACAATCCTTGTCCACGACAGACAAACTATTGGTGTTTCACTGGTCACAAAATTTGGTAGTGGTTTTTGATTGGCGCTTGCTAACTCGACCCTACTCGTAGGGAAATTTAAAACTAGATATTTTACAAGTGAGCGCGAGCTCCGCTCGCTGGCTCACCGTCTCACAGCGAGACGGCAGAATGCAATCGAGTGCAGCCCTACCCCAGAGAGTACTCGCGCGATTTCGATGTCTTTACAGGCGTTTGGTCCTAGGCCCACAGAGTAGCCTACACAACATTCTGGTTTTATCCTTGGTAAAAAAAGCCTAAACGTGCTACGTAGGGAGGCTATAGACCTACGATTATTTGAAAAAGCCCCAAAACTTCCTTCTGAAGATGGGCTGGAAAATTTAAAAGGGGGGAACAAACCTTCCCGCAATGTCTGTAACCCGGACAGATGGATAAAAAAACCTTGCCGAAATGTTGCCACATAAAACACTGTTTTTGTGGGTTTTAAAAAAAACCTTTTTCTTTGTAGCAATGACCATTTTTAAATTAAAGTTTTTTCTTTTGAGGAAATCTGAAATTTAAACATAGCATAAATAGAAACAGGTGGCTACCCACCTATGGCCTAACTAGATTTTTAGTCCCCCCAAATTTTCGGTCCTGTGGCCTAGGGGAAGGGAACATTTTTTACTTTATAAAAATTTTGAGATCTACATATTTTGTCCCTCATGGTAAGGGTAATCGTAAGAATCATCTTCACTTTTGAACATTTGGGGGTTATAGGGCCAGGCAAGGTTTAAAACAATCGTCAATAATTGGGAACATTTATTTAAAAAACGTTAGCCTAGCTCGAAATCACTATGAAAGGACACCCTTCTTTTTGTCGTGTTTAATTGAGCATGCCCAAGCCCCAATTTACAACCATCTCTCAAAATCAAAAAAACTTGGTCTCATTGAAAACTTTTTGACCCAACAATGTCAAATTTCAACGGGGGCCACTTCAAGATGGCGATTTGGCGGTTCAACTTGCTACACTAGCGCCTGTGCGGAAGTATTGGAGACTGCGTATCTAGCCTACAATAGGGGTTACACATCAATGATCCCTAATAACAAGCATCTTAATCTTACAATCATCTTACAAATACAATACAATGAAATATGTAGATAATCGTTGTCATACCTCAACAGCTCTGTTCGGTGTGGTTAGTGCCGCGACACCATGGTTTAGAGCTCTCATCTGGTCTTCCTGTTAACATAGAAATTAAGATAAGTAGCTATTAATTTTATAAAAATAAAGCTTGAAGAAGGTACTTATCGCAACATATTTACCTGTGGTGTAAGAACCGGGGGGGAGGGGGGTGGCAAAACTAACGTAAGTTAAATATAATCCCAGAATTTCTGTAGTAAATGAACACTTACACGTACAATTCGACAGTCACCTTGCAAAATGAATATCGTTACCTGTATGTTTCGTCATTGCATAACAAAATTATGTTGAAATTTACTAAAAGGGGCCACTTCACGTTGATTTTATGAGTTTTTAGATCGCAGATAGTTGCTGTAAAACATCGTTTACAGAGTTCGAGTGCAGTTAAAACATGACGAAATAACTGTAGTATGGTGAAAAACTTTTGTGACTTCGGCGAAAGGGCCTCCGGAGGCTGGGGCTTTGCCCTAGACCCAAGCTACCGCCAACAATATCTTCTAATGGATATGCCCCCCCCCCCCGACTTTCATAACGTTCCTACGCGCCTGATATTTACCCTATCTGGCTAATGTTTTTTATTTAAAACAAATTCTCGTAAAACAATGTGACTTCCGAACGAATAAAGATCATGCATTGAACCCTCTCCCATGCATAGCAAACAAAGGATACAACACATTACTTTACTACGCTTTAGTACACTATATGCACGCCAGAGAGTTAAGCATACTTAACACTTCACATGAGATTTTGTAAGCTTAGATTTATGGCTTATAGTCTACTTGTATGACCTTAAGAAGTTTATTTACGATAAATTGATTGATTGACTGATGAGTTGATAAAAACATGGGTAAAATATGATCAAAAAACATTCCGTACAAACAATCATTAAAACACTAAAATACTAGAGTAGATGCGCATGGAGTTGATACGAATGAAGTAGATATGTCTAATACCTCACCCGTCTGAAATGTATTAGGCCTACAGAGCCCAAAACCACTTACCAATGCAGTTATTCTGATCTCTTGTCTTGCGATGGCATGTCTTAATTCCGCATTCTCATATTTAAGCTCGTCGTTTTCCTGTGATTCAAGAGGCACTTGCCCCGTGGCGGCTGGGACCTGGGCCTAAACAGGAGGTTTAGAAAATTAATGTAGTACTTACACAGTGGCGTAGCTAGTAACTCAAAGGCCCGGGCGCAAGGTTCTCAGATGGGCCCCTGTAGTTGCGTGGGCTACACGGTGTCTGGGGTGAAGCCCCAGCCGCCGGAGCGGCATTTTTTTTTGACCTTTTTTTGCTCAAGATAGCCTGTAGAGCGATCTGAGACAGGAACCGTCCCAACAACTATTTTTGGAATACCGGGACAGATCAAACAAAAACGGGATGATCTTGTTAAAACTGGGACGTCTGGTTACCCAATATTTATAACGATGCATACAATGCAAACAACAATAATTAAGTGCCATCTTTGTCATATCGTCAAATTAATTTCCAATGTTAATAGACATTATATATTTTAAAATTATTTTTTATATTATTAAATTTTTATTATATTATATTATTAAAACACATTTAGGACATCCTACATATAGTGGATATTCAGTCTCATTTGTAATTAATGTAATTGCCCGGTAGAGAGCGAAAGGCCGCTTCGCAAACGCTTTTTTTAGTCGCGTTGATGGATGAGCTTTTTTTGTAAGTCTTTAATATGCGTGGGATCTATTTACTTTTTCAAGGGCCTTTGCAAAATCATTTTTGATAGATTAAGATAATTTTCAAGTAGAATTAATTGATATGGTAATACCAATTAATAGAATGTAAAATATCTGGAGGCCCGTAGATTAGCTTTTTGAACGCATTGTAGGTGATTGTTGTCAAGTTTCTATAGTTATAAACCTAAAAAAACTCATATTAAAACCTTTATTTCTATGAATTCAGGCTAAATGTTTAACTTTTTCTTTTAAGGGAAGTAGTGTATTTCCCCAAAACTAAGGGCGAGCTCTGGCCGGTTGGGGTGAGTGTTGCAGAGCGAGCTCTCGCGCAACTTTTTATCACACCTTTCTTCATTCCCACAGCCATACTCATATTTATTTTCTTCTTTCACTTTTTTCTTCTCCATGCTTGCCGGCCCTCTCTGCAACGAGCACTCCTCCGTTCCCATCCAGTTTAATCCATCCTATCCAATATCCTCACTCCTTCCCATTAACCCCCCGCGTCAACCCTTACGTTCCTCCCTTTGGAGGGAAGAAAACATGGTGGTAATCAACAATAATGGAAAAAGAAAATTTGGAAGATTCCAATACACTTAACATGGGCACTGATAACTCTACTGTTGAGTGCCCTAAAACAACATTAACTAACTTACTAACTAACTTCAAAAGGTACAACATGAATGTTGTAGCCCCACCCGTTTGGTCAGAATCGGCTCAAATATCACGAAAATATCGTACTAAAAATCGAAAAAAAATCATAAAAGTACGATATTCATGAGAAATATTTCTTCGATTGTACCCAAAAACGTAGCAGGTCTAAGTTCAGAGATTTCGAAGGTCCCTTTCAATTTTCATCAAGATCGTATATGCCATTTGCCCGGTAGAGAGCAACCCAACAGACAATAAAAATAACAAAAAAACACCCGAGCCAACTTTTTTGGGGGTCAGTGAAATTGAAGTGTTCGAAGCGAACACTTATCTCTCATCTAATAAATTTGCACGGACTTTTACGTTTCAAACAATAGTTGGAAATGAAATGTTGCCAGTCTTTGCAAGGATGCAGTCACGGAGCCAAGTGAATTATCGTACTAAGAGTGCGAAAATGGAGAATAGTACATAAGCTTGGAACTTCTTTTAGATTGTGCATGGTTTGGCTGTATTTCTACAAGTTTTTTTGTGATTATGGTTATTTTATTTATTACTAGGAAAACGCTTTAGTCCCGCCGCGTTGATGGATGAGATTTTTTGTAAGTTTTTTAGTTTGCGTAGGACCACTTTTCCTTTGCAAGTGCTTTGTGAAGCATTGTAGGTGATTAAATAAAAAAAAATAAATATAATTTTATTTAGAGTCTACCCACTCAGTTTATTAACTGATTTCAGTGGGGGACTTTATATCAAAGCGACCAAGCCAACCCTGCAGGCCCCAACGCAATCGACGAGTGAGCGATAACCAACCAAAGATCGATATTTTTAATAGGAAATATAGCAATCAGTGGTATGGACAGTGCGAGCACCCGCGAATCAACGCCAGAATCAACAAAGCCGATTCAGAACAACTCTGAAATTTATTATGTGCTTCGTTGCTAGGACGGCTCCAAAGTCACCGTTTACAAACTCCTAAGACAAGACCTAATGGACCTAAGTCCAAATCAGAAGTTAAAAAACTTCTGACTTTAGCGGGAATCGAACCCTGGACCTTCTGCATTGAAAGCAGATACGCTAACCACACACAAGTTTCTATTGTACTTGTTAATTGTTATTATAAACCTAAAAAAACTCATATTAAAACCTTTATTTTATGGATCGTGGCTAACTTTTTCAACTTTTTCTGTAAAAAGCAATACATCACCATAACCTTAATGTCCATGTATAATATGAACGTTGTAGCCCCACCCGTTTGGTCAGAATCGGCCCAAATGTCACAAAATATCGCACTCAAAATAGAAAAAAATCGTAAAGTGCGGTATTCATGAGAAATATTTCTTTGATTGTACCCAAAAACGTGGCAAGTCTTAGTTCAGAGATTTCGAAGGTCTTCTTAAATTTTCATAAAGATCGCATATGCCGTTGCCCGGTAGAGAGCGAACAAAAAGACAGGAAAACAAACAAACAACAAACAAAAAACGAAAAACAAAAAACAAAAAACAAAAATCAAAAAACATTGGAGCTAAATTTTTTGAGGGGTCAGTGAAATTGAAGTCTTCGCTTCGCTCATCCAATCAACAATAGGGTATCTAAAGACCGTGTGCTATAGTAGTAGTAGGCCACTTCGCGACCGCTTTTTTTAGTCGCGTTGATGGATGAGCTTTTTTGTAAGTCTTTAGTATGCGTGGGATCTATTTACTTTTTCAAGTCCCAATACAAAATCATTTTTGTTAAATTAAGATAATTTTTAAAGAAGTATTAATTGATTTGGTAATACCAATTAATAGAATGTAAAATATCTGGAGGCCCGAAGATTTGTTTTTTGAACGCATTGTAGGTGATTGTTGTCAAGTTTCTATAGTTATAAACCTAAAAAAACTCATATTTAAACCTTTAATTCTATGGATTCAGGCTAAATGTTTAACTTTTTCTTTCAAAAGGTAAAACATCGACATTACCTTAATCTCCATGTAAAATATGAATGTTGTAGCCCCACCTGTTTGTTCAGAATCGGCCCAAATATCACGAAAATATCACATTAAAATCGAAAAAGTACTATTTCTATGAGAAATAATTCTTCTAACGTCTCTAAAATCATAACATTCATCATTTCAGTGATTCAAACGTTCCCATAAAGATTCATCAATATCGGAGCAGCCGTTTGCCAAATATCACGAAAATATCTAATAAAAAATCGTAAAAGTACGATATTCATGAGAAATATTTTTTTATTGTACCCAAAAACGTAGCAAGTCTAAGTTCAAAGATTTCGAAGGTCCCCTCCAATTTTCATCAAGATCGCATAAATGTCGTTTGCACGGTAGAGAGCGAACAAACAGACAGAGAGAGAAAAAAAAAACATTGGAGCCAAATTTTTTGAGGGGTCAGTGAAATTGAAGTCTTCGCTTCGCTCATCCAACAATTGTTCTTGAATAGTTTCCGAATTTGTCAGAGAAATTGAGACGACATTAATTATCTCCACATGGTATAAGAACTGTTTTCAAGTCATCAAATACTTTTCGTAGTTTGTTGACAAAAACTAAACCATATAATCGCACTCAATCATAAAAACTGTATTAATATTCGATACTTTGTGAATGTGGAGCTTTCTATATAGAAGAAACGAAAAGACCTTTGAATGTCCGAATTAAAGAGCACAAAAACAATGTGAATAATCGGAAAGTTGATACATCAAAATTGGCTGAACACTTGTTTGATAATTATCATTAGGTTTCTTGGAAACGACGTCTCCATCATTTAATATGAGGCCGATTGTTTCAAACGGAAACTTAAAGAATCTGCATTCATGGCTGTCACACCGGAGATTGTCAGTACAGCCAGCACAGCATTTCCAGCTTTGTGGCAAGAATTCGTACCATCAAAACAAGATTAGTCCTACGCCCATTGAGCTTACATCTTTCAATTTAAAATAATTTATTTTATTTTATTTATTTATTAGTATTTTTCCACTATCAACTCAAACTATAAACAATGAACTTTCAACTAACAACCAATAATCTATCAATCTATCTACTTGAGCCTATAACTACTATATCTTTTATTCAACTAAAGAAGCTTTGTCATAAATTATAGCTAGTGAAGGATAGTTTTTAAATGTTTTTCTTTTCACCTTGTTAAATTACTTAAAAAATACAACTTCTTTGCAATTAATTTTTCATCCACATAGCAGTGGTTCTTTTTTGTTCGGATTGTGCTCATTGTGCGCAAATGTGGAAGAGTAGATGAGCTTGGCACTTTTTTAAGATCTCATTTCTGCTAAGTGTGTAAGGTTTGGCTGTATTTTTATAAGTTTTTGTTTTGGGTTTAAGGTTAGTTCAAGTGGACAAAACAAAACATGAGTCCTAGATTGTGGGAAGTCAATACCCAAAATTTCGTATCGGTACCCGTACCCGTAGACCGCCTATGATCCACGCACTACTTCTGTATCTTCATTCATGTTATCTCAATTCTTTACGAGCGAAGCGATGCGTTGTCCCGACTCATATGCCTAATGCGCTGTAATTTTTTTTTTTATTGTATGCTTCGATACCAGTCAACACTGCTGGATTCACTTCACGATCCAAATTTGCCAGAAGTACATCCAAAACAGGAAGTTGCTGTATGTTCATGTGCATAAACGTCCCAAAGTTAGAATTTCATGAAAGGTTAAAAAATTTTTTTATTTCAAACAACCGGCGACCAAAATCTGAGGTGAGCCAAAGTAAAGACGTCCTTCGATAGTATTTTATTGGACCCGGTAATAGTGTAGATGGAAATAACATTAAAACGTCCCAGTTAGCCATGCAACGAAAGTCGAAGCTTATTTGGCTCAGATAGGGTCAACAGGCCGGATTGAGATTGAAATTTTGCATTCGTATTTTCGTTTCCGATTGAATGCCAAATGTATTTGTGCAAATTTTAAAAAATTAAAAGTTACTTAATTAATAAAGTTTTTTTTTAAAATCTAAACGGCATAAAACTTAGGTGCAATCATTTAGATATGTTCCGTACGATGTCACAGATATTAATTTTATTTACCGATAAGTACGCAATAAATACATTTAAACAAAAGTAATTCCTGGCACGAAAAGTAAAAAAATTCTTTCATTTTAAATGCACCTAGAAGAAATCAAGAGTAAAATAGTTTTCCCAAAGAAATGATGTCATGGTCCTCTAGATGGCGGTGGATTTTATCCATTCTCTTCTATTTTACAAATTTTCAGCTAAATCGATCAAGACCTTAAAGACTTATTGGTATGTAACATTATGGGAATGTCGTACTCGGGTCGTGTTGCACGTACCGGTGCTCGCTCAACAACGCGTCCAACTGAGCGTTTTCCTAGTTATCTCATCTTTCACACCAAATATCATCCAAGTTGTCACGCAATAAATATCAGACACTTGAATAGCGCTGTAATTGCACCAAACATGTAGTAGATTACCAAAACATCTGCTGGATTCAAACTTCACAGGATCAACATTTCCTAGAAGTACGGACTTCAAAAAGACAGTAAACACTCGTTGCTACAATCATAACAGCCAGCCACGAGCGGCAGGGGAATAGTCCATGGAACAAGCGTAAAAACATTTCAAATCTGGAAACCAGCACCAAAATTTAGGAGCAGGTAAAAGACGTATTTTAAAATGTTATATTCACGGGGGACACGCATGGTAGCAAATAAGTCACCTGTCATAGCGTCCACAAGATGGCCGTAATAAAATAATTCTTAAAATTGCTGTAACTCAAGAAGTAATCATCAGATTTGGATAAACTGGGTTTTGTTTTATTCGGTTTTTAATGCTCTACAAAAATGTCACGAGAAATTTTAACGTAAATACAATAGTTTTAATTATATTTATATATTATTACAATGTATTCCAATTATAGCACTTTTTGGTGTATATATAATTATTTATACGTAGAATTCGCTAGATTGTCATACAATTTTCAGACTATACTAAAATAACGCCAATCAATCCAAAATTTAAGTCCCAAAAAGAAATTCCTGTAGCTTTTTGATTAATAAATTAATGAAATTAAGCATTAATTAAATCCCAATTAAAAGTTTCTTATTCACTTACCAAAGTCTCGTTGTGTATCACACAAGAACAATATGACCACAATGAACCAAAAGAATTTTAGTTCCAAAAATTAATTCCAATCACTTTCCTATTAAATCAATTAATTCAATTAATTCAAAATAATGACAATAATCTCAATCAATTTTGTAAAATTAACACAGTGTGGTCGACCTTGGGATCATTTTTGAGCTAGTTTTAAGACGAATAAATGCAATGAAAAAATTAGTTTTATTAAATTGATAAAATAATCACCAAACTCAACACCTCATAAGTTTAATCAATGATAATGATAATATCAAAAATTAACAAAAATATTCTGCAAAAGAATTATCACGATAAATGGGTCATCATTGCAACAAATAACATCATGGGCTCGAGCCGATAACAACAACATCTAACAAATGGGGTAACTATCTGGGATCAAGAAGGAAATAACAAGAGCTCCTCTCTCATGACAGAACATTGATCAACATTTGTCTCTTGCATTGCAATGCTAAAACCCGATTGTAAGCGAGGGTTGACAGATGAGGTTGAGAACAATCGGAAAAACATTACACGTGGGATTCGAACCCACACAGTTGACCCGCGTACTGACCGCATGAGCCCAGTCTTGAGTCACCAGACAAAAAATGGACCAAGGTACTATACTTTACGAGGTCTGAGGCTGTATCTGTGTGCTTGACCGTCGTTTTTCGGAGTTTGTTTGGATGCCCAGTCTTTTTGAAAAGCAGCAATAACTTTCGTAACGGGTTTAGTTTATGTTTTGAACGTTGGTATATTGTTATTGTGGCTTTCTCACCTTTGGCTTTATGCAATGAGGTGTTTTGAACATAGCTTTTGAATCTTAAGATCTAGAATTTTTTTGTCCGCCATTACAAATACCATAACATTGTAGTCGATGTATCTGTGAACGTATTTTATTATTATTTATTTATGTGTTTATAATCAAATCGATAGGAAGAGGAAACATCTTCTAACAGGATAGATTTATTTTCTCAAAAAGTAAAAAAAAAAAAAATTGGGTCTTGAAAAATTGTCGAAATGCAACGCGCGGTGGAACTGCACGGATGCGCAAAACATCCGCACGGTTACACCTTAGCTTGTATAAAATACATTTTTGTAGGATGCCCGCTGAGGTGACTAACTAGGTATATTGCGGATAGGACAATTGTGAAGGGATGTCCGAGGGCTAATTAAGAGGAATCAATCCCTTGCATTTGCCTTAACGACTGAGGAAAACCTCGGAAAAACCCTTCAGTCAGGAGTGCCGGTCTCAACGGGATTCGAACCCGAGACCTCCCGACTCAGAGTCGAGCGCTTAGCGCTCGAGCCAACACTGTCGGGTTTTGCTTGTATAGAATGCAGTGCTCTAAACCCAAATGTTAATTGACTAATTACACACCCGCTTGATAATGTAAGGTGGAGTGGAAAAGTAAAAATTTTATTCGGGATAGAAATAATGTCATTTTCGTCCGTGTACCTGCTCTGGGGTTTTATTTTTCTTTCCTTGCATCGCATTAAAAAAACGTTACTGCAATGCACATTGTTGCTTCCTGCAGTAACTGGTTCCTGGAAACTAAAGGAAAGTCATGTTTAATTTTACATGGTGATGCACGCCTACTTATTTAAAAAATTTACACATTTTAAAAATGTTTTTATAAACCTCCAATTTCTATGCAGGTCTACATTAATTCAGATATAATATTTAAATAATATATAAACTAATTTTAAGGCGCTTTATGTCAAGAGCAGCAATATCTACAACCCAATGAGATCTGCAGGTGATATTATCTAGACACCTGTAACCATGATGGACCAGGACAATGTTCGTTCAATGCGAGAGGTGGACCAGATTCTACTGGAGGAACAAAGCCTAACAAATAAAGAGCACAACTCAAGGTATCGAAGTGTCAAAACTCGTAAGGTTAAAGTTCTATTACAAAAATCAAACGAAAGGCGCAATTGTTTGCGATTTTTCACAACACCACAGCGTTTACGGGGGATTTCAATTTCACAATCGTTCTTTGAAAATCCGTACAAGTGAACCGGCACCTCCACCAACTTATCGGGAAAAGATAGAGGGCGAACGCTCGGCCACAATTTCGGTGCTATGTCGACCGGTGTTTGCAATTTACAAAGCTGGTGTCTAGACGAAATGATTGATGTGTTATATGCCTGGATCGAAGCAGTAGTTCGACCACAATCATTCTTCGAATTTTCAAACAAGTGACCCGGCACCTCCACCAACATATCGGGAAAAGCTAGAGGGTGAACGCTCGGCCACAATTTTGTGCTATGTCGACGGGTGTTTGCAATTTACAAAGCTGGCGTCTAGACGAATTGATTGATGTGTTTATTGCATGGATCGGAATCATAGTTCGACCACAAAAAAATTTCGTGTTTTCAAATGCCAATAAATATCAAGCACCTATGGGACCGCCGCATTGCTAAAATTTACAGCGGTTAAACCACGTGGTTAATATTGTTAAAACAAGCCGAAATGTGTCAAACATGGTGGCCAACATAACATATGTCCACTCAATGCATCAAGACAAAATCTGAGCACTCACACCTTGAAGGAACGTAACATTAGTAGGGATGTCAGATCTGAGAAGGCGTATGAACATACTAAAGAACATTGACCCAGTTTGGGATATGCAAGATATTATGGATGTATCATTTAGCGGGTTTGGCGCCCGTACATGATAAGAGGGAGTACAATATGGAGACCAACCTACACGCCCTATCAGCAGGATTGTCATGTGAGGAACATGTTACACGTAGCAATATCCTCTGGTGACACACGCATCACACCGCTTGGGGCTCACATCTTTTGCGCACTGGGTCTTACAAACACGGTTATTAATAGGTGCCCAGTTATCAACTGAAACCCCCAAATGAAATAAAAGAGCACATTTGCTTGTGGAATCATGCTTGAGAATAGCACGCTCTTGCATAGCCTTATCGCCATATGCATTTAGTGCGAGATAAGGATGGGTTAGATCTATAAACTTCTCTAAACACCAGCTTATACCTTTCGTGGTCCTCCGACACCAAAAAACATACAGCAACTATCTCAGTCATACCATTCGAGTCTTCATTATGGATGAGGTTAATAGGACCAGCGCGTCCAAAATTTTTGTAAGTTGCTCAGTTCCTAGGAACTCGGGAAATGCTGCCATTGAGTCCTTCATGCGTTTTGTTGAACAGAAGCCCCTTGAAATTTTTGTCAGCATCAGCAAATACGTGGCAATCAGCTACACAGTTTAATTGCCCTCAGTCACTGTTACCTATATCTAGACCTACTTTAGGGGCCCCAACCTAGGCCTTCCTTCTAAATGGGGTCTTTGGGTAGGTAGGCCTAGGCCTACCCTACACTTTAAAATTTGGCCTCCATGCAAGTAAGCTTGTTATTCTGACATATTAAGCCTAGACCTAGGCAGGCCCTAGCCAAGGCCTAAAATATAAACTCGCCTTGATGACTGCTCACCAGATAAACTGCTTTTCAAGTTCACATTACCTTCATTACACCAATACTCAATCTAGTATTGCTCTTTCTTTGGGTCGATATATCTTCTTATACTTTTGTTACCACTTCCAAACTTCTGCTCTCGAGTTTATTCAATTGGACCAATTTTTGTAACCCATACTGTTGAATCTTTTCTTGGATAGCACTGGTGGGATCCCCAACACGTATATTATCCCACATGATAACACCACGCATGCGCGGCGCGTCCTACTCCAACTGCTCCACATGAAGACTGACTAGGGCGCGCGTGGTCGCGACGCGAAGTACACACCGCGAACCCAAGACAAGTTGGAAGAAATTCTTATGTTTGAAAGTAAGATTATCTACTGCCTTATTATAAACCCTAAGTCGACGACAACGGTCCGGACCGGAAGACTATTTTCAAATGGCAGGTAAGGCAACGCCAACGACCCAACTTGAAAACGAAATATTTTTAAATATTTCCGCTCTAAAAGTATCGCACTGTGGTTTTATCGTTTATTACGTTTGGTTTAGACAATGACATACTTATAAATCAATTCCAGAACATCATACACATATTATAATATAATAGTATAAATAACACGTACAAAACATAATTGGATGAGCAAAGCAAAGACTTCAATTTCATTGACCCCTCAAAAAATTTAGCTCCAATGTTTTTTTTTTCTGTCGGTTTGTTCGCACTCTACCGGGCAAACGGCATGCGATCTTGATGAAAATTGGATGGGACCTTCGAAATCTCTGAACTTAGAGCTGCCACGATTTGGGTTCAATCGATCAAATACTTCTTGTGATTATCGTACTTTTTCGACTTTTTTCGATTTTAAATTAAATATTTTGGTGATAAGGCAAACGGCTTCTCCGATTTTGAAGAAACTTTATGGGAACGTTTTAAATCACCGAGTTTATATGTTATGATTTAAGAGACCTTTCAAGAAAATAATTCTCATAGAAATCGTACATTTACATTTTTTCAAAAAATTTTGAATACGATATTTTCGGGTATTTGGGCCGATTCCCGACCAAACAAGTGCGGATAGAAAAGTTCATATTTTACATTGACATTAATATTATGTTAATGTAGTGCCTTTTGAAAGAAAAGGTGAAAAAGTGGTCAAAATTCTTAGAAATAAAGGTTTAAATATAAGCCTTTTACAGGCGTATTTTTAACAAGTAACACAATTACTATAGAAACAGTTCATGAGATCCCCAAAATAACATCGTTATTATTGGCCAGAAATCTAAACAAAAGCTCATCCATCAAAGCGAACTGGGAAAGCGTTCACGAAGGGCCTAGTGAGATATTGCCAAAACAGTGCGCTGCTGCGCGCGTGACCTTTGACCTCCGACCTCCGCCCCACCGCCACCCGCATAATGACAAATAACACATAACGCAGATATGATTTCCTTCATACAAACGAACATTGTTATACATGTGTGCTGCTTCTACAAAAAAGTTAAGCAATATTGTATCCCTTGCATTTTGCCTACACAAATACTTGCATTACGAATTTCACAAATAATTTTTCATCCACAGTTTGCCTACGGTTTTACTATACTAGGCTGCTTCGCTAACACTTTTTCCAGTCGCGTTGATGGATGAGCTTTTGAAATAAAACGTTAAAGTAGGATTTCTATGAGAAATATTTCTTCAAATTTCACTCATAATATATATCATTCCAGTGATTTTCAACGTTCCCAAAAGTCTCATCAAGATTCGGAGGAAACCGTTCTGCCAAAAAACACAACATTTCTAATTAAAAATCGAAAAATAATCGTAAAAATACAATTTTCATAAGAAAATATTTAAATGATTTCAACCCAAAAACGTGGGGAAGTCTTAAGTTCAGAGATTATGAAGGTCCCCTCCATTTTTCATCAAGATCGCATGCCGTTTGCCCGGCAGAGAGCGAAACAACAGACAAAAGAACTAACAAAAACGAAACACCCGACCTATTTTTCTTGGGGTAACGTAAGTCGGGGAAAAAAATCAAACACAAAGTGAAATAGAAGTCTTTGCTTCGCTCGTCCAATTATTTAATTTTATATTATTATTTTTAATATTATATATATTTTTATATGTGTAACTATTGAAATTCGTTGCATGAATTTTACTGTGTACTTCCGAAACTCGTTTTAGTTTCTAGAAACACACTACAAAATGTAAAACATGTGAATGGCTGCATCAATGCAATCCTGGTTTGTCCCGACTTGGGATCGAACCCAGACCCTGTGGCTTTTAGTAGGAACCGATGCTCTCCTGTCCTTTTTAACATGCGCCCTTTAAAAGATACGGCGAGTACAACGTGTTGTTTTGTCCATTGTAAACTATTACTGCTTTACAGCGCCTAGACCAGTCGAGTAGCTGCGCGGCTCGCTACGTTGGAGAACAAAGGAGCTGCGGCGCGCATCCTAAACCCCAGACAACAAAGGAGCTGCGCGCGCATCGTGACGCTAGTCAGGTCATGCACGCAGGCAGCAGCGGTCCCCCTGGCTTGGGGCTGCGCCTCGCTCGCAGTCGCTCTCTAGTTTCCCTTTTCTGAGGCGGACGGTGTTTTGTCTTCGCTCCGCGGTCTGTTCTTGTTCGGCGTTCACAGTAATGTGGCCTGGCTTTTTGTGCCTGTGGGGGTGTGCTGTATTAGTACGTCTCTGCTGTTGTTTCCTTGCGTCGTTCTGTTTAGTGTTTGGTTTACTTGAGGGGGTTGTCTGTTTCTGTCCAGACTGAAGGTATTATTTGTTCTTTATTTTTCTCTTGGTTAACATTTTACAAGGGGTTGTGCTCTGTCTGTCCACTCGTCCATACTGTGGGGGTTTATGTTATGTTTGGCATGTGCTAGGTAGTAGTAAAGATAAATAAAATCTTTTTACGTATATTACAGCATATTACAACAAGGGGGCCAAAATTTTATCCTAGTATTTGTTTGCTTATTTTTTCGTGAAGAATATCCAAGAACTATTCTGTTATCGCCCATTACACACGAATATAATTCAGTTTTTAATAACTTTATATGGTCATGACCAACGTCCAACTCTCAAGTTATGCATGATTTACTCTGTCTGGAGGGTTGGTTGGAGTTAACTTTCCGTCATCATTTTCCCATTTTCGTCTCTACGAATGTGGATCTTAGTTTGAGCGTGATGTCTTGTTTATCAGAGCCCATATCTGTATCATCCAGCTCTGGCTTTTCCTCTCTATTGGTTTATCCCACTTCTTCTTAAAAAAGGACAAAGTTTGAAAAACCAAATTACCACATAATTGGATGAGCAAAGCGAAGATTCCATTTCACTTTACTGGAGAAAAAAAAAACGGAATGTTTTTTTTTCATTATTATTTTTTTTCGTATTTTTGTCCTGTTTGTTAGCACGATTCCGGCTAAACCGATACTCCAATTGCGATGCAAGTTTCTGGAGGGCCCTTTTAATCTCTGAACTTAGAACTGCTACGTTTGTCCCATTTGAGTTTTTTCTTGCCGTGGCCCACACAGGGGCCGCGTACGTTAGTATCGGTCCCCTTTCTAGGGATTGGTATAAAAGCACACAATTTGGGATTGATAGCCCTTGTTTAGTTTTGAAAAAAATCCATAATAGAACCAATCTCTTGGGAGCTTTGGCCCCCACTTCGTTAGTATGCTTGACCCAGGTTAATTTTGCTGTCCTGTAACCCCCAGGTAATTGGCATCCTTGCTAGTGCGGATGTCCTCCGAACAAATCCAGCTCATCATGGTCTGTCTTGCTAGCTTTTCGGCCATGCGTAAACAGCACAGAGTTGCTTTTTGTCACATTTGTTTTTATACGGCCTCAGTTGAAACCTTGTTTCTAGCGGGGTCGAGGGCGCTTTGTAGAGAGCTTGAGTGCTAGTTTGGCAGACCATGGGTGAACTATGATTGCTGTATCATCGGCATAGATTGCATATTTGCACCCCATCCACTCGTGGCATGTCATTTATGAAGATTAGAAATACTATAGGTCCCCCGGATAGAGCCTTGTGGCCACCTGCATTATGCTCCTTGAGTTAGAAAGAACATTGCCAATTACTGTTCTAAATGTTCGGATGTAAATAAGAATGTAAAAGTTTGGTTAAATAGAGTGGATAGTCATAATAATAAAGTTTGTGAATGAGCCCGTCGTGCCAAACCCGATCGAAGGCCTGTGCAACATCCAGGTATGCAACTGCAGTGACCTTATTTGTGTTGACGCCATCAGAGATATGTTCAACAAGTCTAACTAGCTGCTGGGTGGTAGTGTTTGGGCTCTAAAAAAGAACTGCTCATTTAACAAAATCTTTTTTCTTTTTAAGTGGGCATTAACCCTTGTCAGGATGACTATTTCGAAGATTTTAGAGAAACCCGTTAGAAGGCTTATCGGCCCGGGAGTTTTGAGGAAAAGGGCCGGTCTTTTGCCCGGCTTATTAAACAATATGATTTTTGAGGATTCATTTCCACTGAAAAAAGTAAGTTTTTAACATAGCGTTTAAAAGAGGTCCATTAAGTTTTAACCACCCATTACAGCACAAACGAAAGGACCCAATTGCATTCGTTAGTGCTACGTTAGTGCTGGTTTTGTGCCGCAAACCGCATCGTTTGTGCTGTTTCCGTTCAAAAGTTACAGGCACTTGTAAGTGGGTGGTTACAATCAGTGGCGGCCTGACCATACAAATTCGGGGCCATGGCCCCGCGAGAAAAAGGTGGGTGGGTGGGGGGTCAGGTCAGGTGGATGGGGGTGGTGGGGGTGGGGTGGACGGTCGTTGTGTGGACGTAAGGAAGTAGGTCCCATTAATCATTGAGTGTTTGCTGCATAAAAGAGCTATGAAATAAATAGTATCATGCCTATATGATGAAAACTTCCTGAACAAGCCATACCTATGTCAGATGGGAATGTAATTGTGATGGTTTTAAAATGCGCGCTCAAAAGATCGTGCCAAATAAACTGAAAAGAACAAGGTCCCCAAACGCGCGGGTAACACCAAGCATCTAATATTTTTCTGTAACCACTACTCCAGTGGTGCCCGGGGGGTAGGTGTCCGCAGGGGGGGGAGGGGGGTGGGGCGGGGGCGGGGGCAGGTGCCCCCCTCTGATTTTGCTTCCAAGATCCTGGCCAAGTTTTTTAGCTTTGATAGTCATATTTTTTGGGTTTTCTTCAGCCAACATTTTTGTTAAAACTCCAATCGAGCACATGGACAAGACCATCCAGGACGGGAAGCGTCCACCCCACGGGAGCAAGGTAGCGGCCGCTCCAATGCCTGTAGGGGGGGGGGGGCAAAGAAATAATTATTGAGAAAAAATATGAGAGGGGAAAAAGGGAAAAACACGTGGCAATTCGAAAGAGGGTGTCCTGTAATGGGAATTAATACAAGAAAACCATACCAATGTTTATGTATGAAACTATCTGGCGTAGACTGAAGTAGACACAGGAAAAAGTGTAATACACTGATTTGTGTTTAGGCTGTGGTAAGAAAATTAATTAAAATAATAAAATACTTTACAAATCGAAAGTTACAACCCCCCTAAAAATATAAATAGCAATTGTAAGGCACCTACTAATTATAATAAAAAACAAGGACAAAACAAAACTATGAAATAAGTTTTACGCCACTGGCAATTCTGGTCCGTATTTTTTTTTAAAGCCATCTTCCCAAAAAGTGTCCGACAATATTTTTTCAGTCTATCCAGCTATTGCCTATCTTCGATGAAATAAACAAATGTCAGGTAAATCAACTCCACTCTATTATTTATATGCATATATTATTTAAAAATAGTTTAGTTGTGAATTAGAATATTCATTTCTTTTTTACATATATTAATTTTAAAAAAATTGAGAATGGTACACACGTCACCTAAATATCCTGGTAATGTCAGTTCGACTGCAAAAAAAAACTACATTATTTTGATGTTGCATTTAGCCCACTACTTTTTTCTAAAACGCCCCAAAAATGCACTCTTAAAACCTGATTTAAAAATTTTCGCCTGGGGCCCGGGGTTTTTGGGGGTCTCTGCCCCCCAAATCCGCCTATTTTTTTTTACGCGAAGGTTGGGAAATTTTTGCCCGTCCCGGACAGATTTCTGTAGACGCCCTTCCCTGGTGGGTATGCTTATTTTTGCCACGGCCGTATTTAAGGGGTCGCCTGAAAACGTGTTTTAGGCCACCTAATTTGGGGCACTTTAGCAAAAAATATATCGCCATCACGTGGGTGCATGGGCACCCGCAAGATAGGGCAAGGGGGGCAGTTGCCCTCCCCCCCGAGCCCCGAGCAAGCAGAAGTGCTAATTTGCCCTTATTTTATGTCAGGATTTATGATTAAACTTGTACTATCGATTTCTTTACTGATGGGAACGTTTGTTAAATTAATGTTGCAATTTTCTGCGAGATAAGTAGCTTATATTGTGTCTTTTACCTGCAAAAGTTCGTCTTAAGTTTTAAAAAAATTACCACTCCATGGATAATGCGAATTTTGACCGTCCCATAAAAGGGGTTTCGAAAGCGAAGATGTGAGGTGGGGTAAAGTCCCTATCTTAGTAATCAAAAAACCTAATAACCGCCCAACTCATTGTTGGGAATCTGAAGCTTTCGACTAAAGGACAAAAGAAAGGGGGTAAATTATGGTGGTTTTCTAGTTTCGAGTATCGACTGCACACAAATTACACAATTTTTTGGGAGTGTATTTAGCCCACTACTTTTTTCTAAAACCCACCAAACGCATTCTAAAAAACCCGATTTTCAAAATTTTCGACTGCGGCGCTATTGTGGGGGCTCCGCCCCCCAAACCCCCTGTGCTTGCCCAACGAAAGTACAAATTGTGATTTTTGCCCCCCCCCCCGCCAAAATTCTTGCCGGCGCCCATGCTTGGGTGGGTGGGTGTAATACTATAAAGTTGGCCCCGGGGGTTTTCAGGGGTTCAAGCCGCCACTGGTTACAATCTATTGCCTAACCACCCATTCTTCTGATCGTCTAGAAACTTTGCCCGCGGTTAGTGCTACGTTTGTGCTACGTTAGTGCTACGTTTGTGCTGGTTTGTGCCGCAAACCGCATCGCTTGTGTTGTTTCCGTTCAAAAGTTACAGGCATGTGAAAGCGGGTGGTGACATCTGTATAGTAGAAGCAACGAAGACAAAAAAATCGGTTTATCCACCACTAATTGCAAGAGCTATGTTTTTGGTACAGACATATTCTTCAAAGAGTGCTGATTACGCACTAATAAAGTCTAACGCTGAAATATGATAGGAAATTGCTTTAGTTTGCATTTTAATTTAGATTAATCAAAATCAAATATATGTTTTATTTAGTGACTTGTTAACTAAATTTAAAGGCAACTGTTTGTATTTTATGAACACATACATACATTGAATATACAAAAAAATAATCCAAAAAAGTAATTCAATTTAGATTTAATTGTATTTAAATCAAATTTACGTAGGTGAAACCAATCTTTGATTGCAGGTAAACGAATAAAGTTATGTGATGTTACTTTATGGTAAACAATTTATTGTCAACCAGGTAACAGACATAACTATCATGAAAGATATACTTATCCAAATTTAATCGATTTAATTACGACCTTAACTATAGCATTGATTAAATTAATGTACTATTGAGTTAGGTAATACAGTATCAACGAAGTAACGGTTTACTAAAATTATCATGCATGTATACAGACGTGATGGTTTTTTGTCCAAAACGTTTTAGAGTTGCTAAATGGTTTCCAATCAATTATGCAAATTAGAGATCAATTGTTCATTATTGATTAAATATGAAAGTAATATATCTGTTGTGTGGGATGTTCTTAATAGTGTACATATAACGCACATGTGAATTCTACCTCTGAGATATGACGGTAAATTGATTATATTTGCATTTAATTATGCCTAATTAAAATTACTAATTATGCTCTATTTCCCTACAAAATTACAAAATTTCAATTTTTTGGAAATTACTGCATGGAAAACTTACATAGTTTCAACTACGCTTAATTTCTTTATTTCCTTAAAATTATATTTGAATTTATAATATGTGCCATCAAAATTCATCCTTCTTTATCTAGGGCGACGGTCGTCGCCCGGCAGACAAGCGCATGCGACTGCTTAGGCGACACGAACTCCAGCCTTATATACAGCTTCCAGAGTTGGGGGGTTTTCAGCTATCTGCACACGCCGCCCCGAAAGAGTTGCAATCTTGAAACTCGGTATATGACCTGGTATGTGGTCCATGACATACCAAAAAAAAAATCAACCCGATCCGACAACTCGTTCTGTGTTAAAAAGGGCTCTCAACATCGTCAAATTCCTTTCGGCTGGCTGGTGGCTGGGTGGGTGGGTGGCTGGCTGGCTGGCTAGGAGTTCTCCGCGGAGATTAATTTAGCCTGCAGAGAAAACGGTTAATCTAAGAATTATGAAACTTGGACCACACTTAGATGTACTTCAGACGCAGTGACGTTTGCTTTCAAAACCAAAATCGGTAATAGGGACCGGAGAAAATCAAAATTTGGATGATAATCAAAACGCGTAATTTCCAAGGCGTTGTAATTTGTACAAACTTGAAATTAAACATGCTATTTACCATCATAAATATATTGCGTCCAAAACACAAAGGGCTAAATTTGGGGATGACCATGGGCCCAAAAATGACAAAAAACATATCTGAACTTTAAGAAATGTATCATTCAAAGAAAACGCTACAACTGAAATGTTTCAAACGTGGAATACATTTTGATATCTCTCATTCTTTATCACTTTTGAATATGGAAAGCAAAATTGGGTAACGGGTACCGGAGAAAATCAAAATTATCAAAAGTAGGTAATTCCGTACTCTTATGAATAATACGCTATACTGAGAAAGCGGTTCATCTTAGAACTTTAAAACTTGGGCCACACTCAGATGTATCTCATATAACCAAAACCGGGCAATTGGGACCGGGGAAAATCAAAATCAAAATCAAAATCAAAATGCGTAATTACTAAGGCGTAGTAATTCGTACAAGCTTGAAATTAAACATGCTCTTAAAGGGATCGTTCACCTCTTATGTAAAGGTGTACCCATAAGTCTATTTACCTAAGTAGACTCCAGTTACAACAAATTCTTTCTCGAAAATAATCATAATCACCATATATTAATTGTTAAATATGTAATGAAATTGACTATGTTTTCGCACTTCGCTGTACTGGCAACAACGCACGACACGGCCTTGGCTTCGGAGTCGAGTAGCCAGTGTCGCGGCGAACTGAGTCATCGTATTGGACATTTAAAGATGCTTGGCGAGGGGGGATATGACATGTAGTCAAGTATGGCATACTCGCTTCAAATTAGGTTGAAATAAAAACGCATGCCATGTGTTATTCGGCTCAAGTGTCAAGTGTAGAGGTGTTTACGAAGTCATGTCGTTTTGACAATCGACTTGATAAGCGCACAGCGCACTTGCTGTATATACACATTCAAAACACCGTACACCTAGCCGAAATATATATTTACTGCTGATGCCTGTACGTCATTTGTTCATCCTTTTGTAGAATAGGGCCTATTCTGTTGATGTGGATTTTTAAATCTTTGTTTGTGTTTGGAATGGTTCTTCTAATTAATCTATATACCATAAGATATATTATGAGTGGGGTGTGCCTGCATACTCGAACGATATAAACAAAAAGCGATAAGTTAATGGGACTAAGAAGGAAGAGAGTAAATATAAAACATTGCCCAGAAACCTTACGCAGACCTCTTCACATCAGTTGGACACGTGCACTCGTTTCGATCAATCGTTCATGATGACATTAAGGAGTGGTGTAATAGGTGCAAAAAAATAAGAATGTTTACTATACGTTACAGGGCAAGCGAATTCTATTCAGTAGTGTTCGTGTAGAGTTTGTACACAAGTGTCAAAATGTCAACCGACAAAGAGTCAAATTGTTGCGACGAGAGTGACTTTATTAGTGAATTGCTTGAACGTGAGTCGGCGCAGTGTATAATAACTAAGCATATAGTAGTTTTGGGCAGATGATAGTTTTTCAAAGATGTTCTTAATATTTTACGCCACGAAAAGCTTTGGAAAAAAACATCCCAGTACAATATAGAGAAACATTGATGTCTGGCGTAATAAAGTAAGCATACCTCCTCATTGTTTATGTCTACATTTACGAACAGAAACTGATCTTACAGGCAACATAGATTTGTTATTCATTCTGTATACACAAGTGTGGTCATAAGGCGGCTTTAAATAATAAATACACAGAGTATTCCATGAGAAAATAAAATAAAATGCCGCTTGGGATAATGATACATTGTTAATCGGTTTTCGGATAGATGTAGTACATGCATAACACGCGAGAGTTATTCGGGAGGTCCGCGGTCGATCCTCACCCCTGGCAATCCTGACATTTACATGATCACGGAAACTGCTGTTTGCCCATAGCGTTTGGAATTACTTTAATCATGTAATTTCACTTATTGTGGAAGAATAATATTGAATTTTTTAAATTCTATTACCAAATCGCTTTTATTTTTTTTAAGTGCAAGTAATTCTGTATCATGTGTGTGTGTGTGTTTGTGTGTGTGTGAGAATCGCTATCGTGTGTATTATGTTGTTGTATAGGCAATACATATTCAACTCCACTATTAGGCCTACCTGTCATAATTGGCAACATATAACTTTATAAGAACGTGCCAATATAATATTTATTCCATTAAAATGACGACAACAACGTATGTGTTTAAAAAAACAGGTGTTGGTTTAACTGTAACGTATTGTTAATCAGATGATCGCAGGCCTTCCGCTTTGTTTTCAGTAGAACAGACTATCTCGATAGATAGACCTGGACCTGCCTCACGCGTTACTCGCCGCTAGTAGCTGTGCTGTGTTGCAACACCTCGCCAGCTTCGGGTCAGTGACGTCACTGACCCGAAGCGCGCCGATGAATTTAAAGACCCCTATTGACGTAGGTCTGGAAATATACACAATGAACTTAATTTTTATGTTCGTACTTGGTTTTAAGAATAACTTGTTAAAGAGGTGAACGGGCCCTTTAACCATTATAAATATCTAGTGCTTAAAACACAAGGGGTATCTTTGGGGGGGGAGGGCCGTTGGCCCAAAAATGTCAAAAAACAACTTTGAACTTTACAAATTTAATCATTCAAAGTCCATCATTCACACCATGATAGCAAACGAACAATAAAAAGATGGAATATCCAACCAAATACAAAAATTTATAAAAAAAAAAAACGGCAGCCAAGCTCTCCTTCAAAAGTCTTCGGCTGTGAATGCGGTGAGATATAGAAGTTGAGCCAAGCTTTTTATTCTTTCTCCCTAGTTTCGCTTTGAAAATAAGTAAGATCATTTTGCCTGTTGACGAGCGCCAAGCCAACGATTTTTGTGGTAAAAAAATAAAATTTTTAAACTCGAAATTATAAAAAAAATGTCTTGGCCATTGAATTTGGTTCATGGCCAAGATTTTTTTTATTTAATTTTAGTAATATTTTACCACTTTCGATTTATGTATAATTATGTACACCTAAAATTCTACTGGTTGTCATACAATTTCACCCCTTTACTAACATAATGCCATTTAATCCCAATTTTGATCGCCCCAAACTAAATTCCTATAACTCACAGATTAATGGATTAATGAAATTAATAAAAAGTTAATATCAGTTAAATGACATTCACAAACCACAGTCAACTGATGTATCAAATGATAACAAAGCAAGCATAATAAAAGAGAAAAGTGATGGCCCCAAGGTCGGGTTCTAATAACTTTTCCATTAATTCAATTAATTAAATTAACGACAATTAATCATATAAATTTAAAAATTAATGTACAAAATAAACACAGCATAGTCGACTTGGGTATCAAATAAAAGCTTATTTCACGAGTAAATTATATGTGAATACATATTTTTCATTTATGAATTAATCATCCAATATAATTAAATTTTAGTAAAATTACACCACTTTTGACTTTTGGTTAGTTATGTATTCCAAATTTTTACCGATTGTCATAAAATTTTACTACTTTAATAACATAATGCCAATTAATCCAAATTTTTTAAATTCCGGCAAATCACAGATTAATGGATTAATGAAATTGAGAATAAGCTAAATCCCATTAAAATTGTTTTAACATTCAATTATGCGCTACGATTGACATTAGTAGTATTAAAAAAAAATGTGATCACAATAAATCTAAATAGTGATGGGTCCAAACACGACTGTACATCTTGGGGTGGGTCTGCAGTCTGTTAAAAAAAAAAACAGGGGAATGAATAATATTCAAGATTCCAAAGATTGAGTAAACAGTATACATTGTTGGTTCACTCTCTCTAAACTGACTGAGGAATGTCACATGGACAAAGAAAATAAGTTTCATTGGGGCCTATACCTAAGCTAAGCTAAGGTAAGCTGTTGTATCCTATCTCTTATATGACTCTCACAATACATAGTTATTAGCCATAAGTTAAGGTTAACCTTCTTTACTAAAGCGCAACAATTCAACGAGTGGTCGACTGACTTTACTAGGTATAAGTTTTTGTATGCATTAGGAACTCATTATTTTTTAAGTTTACATGGCAAAAACTATTTAATTATATTAACCCCTTAGCCTTACATTAATATACACTGGTTTTGCCATGAAATACTATTTAAAATAATAACTATGAGGTAAAAAATAAATTATAAATTTTCTTCCCCTTTTCGGATTTTTTTTTGATCTTATCCCATATCGACATTTTAGCACCCACCGAATTGTTTTCCTCCCCTAATAGTATTAATTTATATGTATATGGTGTGGTAATGTCACTCACCACTTCTTGTGCTTGTATGTTTACCAATCTGTATGGGGATAATAAGAAATTGTTTTTATTGTTACATTTATACGGACAACAAAAATATTAACATAATAATATTGATATTTCAAGTAGACATTAAAATAAGCATTCTTTATATGGAAAGATTGGAGCCACTTTAATTGGACGTCTACTTTCATATGTTGCACATTTGTAACGGCATTGGTTACCGTTGCCAAAAGTCCTATAGTAGCCTCCAAGGCAGTGTGCAAAAGATCATTAATAAGATAACATAATATTATGCACTAAAAGTTCATAAATGTAGACTTCCATGTTATTTTCAGGGTTCCTACTTACTTGAATTGCAGCTTTGTATTTTTTTTAAGATCAGCAACCTCTTTCTTGCTGTCTTCCAGTTCGGATATGTTTCTTTTGAGTCTGTTCGATAAGTTGTCTACGTCGTTCTGTAAGCATAAACAATTTGTTTTTAGTTTTTAGGTCCTATAATATGTACCTATGTGTATATGTGTTGCAAAATCACTCTTGTAGATCAATAATCAATCAAATCAACCAATTGATTAACTGGGAAATTTTGCCTGATGCAAACACATTCG